>VYXH01011697.1:1009751-1092545 GCA_013397275.1 Burhinus bistriatus | reverse complement strand
CCCCCCCCCCCCCAGTGGAAATAAGCATCCCTCAGGGGCCTATTCTTTACTGTAAGATAACATCATTTGGTGTTCTTAAGCAACTGGATTGTTTTATGCAAATATGAAAAAATTAATAGCTATTTTAAGGAGAACTTTCATTTATTATTATCACATTTAAGCATCCATCTGCCTGAATCATTATTTCTACATGCTGCCTATCTATGAAAGCTGGAAAATCATAGGAGTTTGGGCAAAAATTTTCAGAGAGAGTTTTGAGGGGAGGTTCTATGGGTTTAAAAAATCATTTTACATCATTGAACTGCTGCCTCAAAATTTTGACTTAGGAACTAGCTTACCATGAAAGAATGCTATTCAAACAGCATAAATTCTGCAAAGTTCAGTATCAGCACTTTAACACAGCCTGGTAGAGGAGAAAAAAATGAAGCCAGCCAAAACCACAATACCTAGGAAAGGACAGAGTTTTTTGGGCAAAAGGTGACTAAAGAGATAGCTTCCGAAGTTGTCATTGAATTGAAGAGTTTTATAAGTATTACAATATTTTGAGAGTTACTAAAATAAATTTACTCATCAAGCTTGTCTTTAAAAAAAAAAAAAACCAAGACAAATTAACCTTTCTGGTTTATACCCTTAATGACCATTGGAATAAGACTATTTCTTCAAGTTAAAAAGAAGTATTTCAATATTTTCACAGTTATTTATACATCTGGTTTTGCTTGAGAAAAGATACGCACATCACTAAGAGAAAAGGCTATCCATCTTGCACAGAAAGAACCATGTCCTATAATCCTTAAGGATCAGGTAGCACCATTCTTCAAAGTTAACTGCACCCCCTTGGACCTTTCAAGAACTGCTCTTGATAAAAACTTCACTTCGGTATGAAGAATGTGCCACAATTTGACCTGAAATTCACTTTTTATCATCATCTTGACATCACCTTTCAAAACAAAGGGAGAGAGAGAGAGAGATGGTAATTTCTCAGTTAAAAATGAACTCTTAAGAATTTATGTCCCTTAAAGTCACAATGGATAAAAATATGGAAAGGAAAAGTATTTTATTAAAAATGGTCCTTGTTATTAGTTCCAGCTACCATAGAAGACGCTGCTTTCCAGAGCAGTCCCCAAAACAATCTCCTTCACTATCACCATTTTATTACTAGACAGCTACAAATGGTAAACAGACTCATGGCTAACTTACGAAACATATTAAATAACCACCGTAAGTAAGCATTTTAAGCCTCATTCTAGTAACACTGTAATGAAAAATCACGTGAGCGAAACTAGCGTTACGTCTTTGACCTTTGATACTTTGGGTCAGCAAGCTATTTGAATGCAGATTACACAAGGCTCATAAACAATCTGATTAATTTTAACCTGCGCACTGGTATCAGCAGGGCTAATCTTAAATTCATGTGTTTATGATTAAATTACTTTCCCTTACACATATATAAAGTCCACCACACTTAATATTTTGCTAGTTGATGATAAATTCCCAGGAGGAAGAACTGCAAGTGGATCGGAACAGTAGGATGAAGATCTTGTCCTGTGCAAACCTCTGTCTTTTATTCCATATAGTTTCCTAGTAAAATTGATTTACAATATAAATTAAGAATGAAAGCCCTCAAATTGGAAAAATCACTACTTTCGTCAATACACAAAATACACAGCAGTTTCAAGGAGAACATAACGCTCTTCAGTAGCCTAAAAATCATGACAGTATTCTAGGAGAAATTAATGACTTCCCAAAAGGTGAAGTAAATCTTTTGTATTTGAGTTGCTGACTCTCTACCCATTTTGCAGAGCTTCAAAACTGCCTCCCATTAATTTTCTTAAAACAAGAGCTGACAAACAGGTAGATGGGAAGCCAAGAGAATCAGCTTTATGCTAGACACTGAAGAATAAGCAGCGAAATAATTAAATAAAAACCCAGAACCTATTGTTTTAAAATAAAACTGCATCTCTCATTTTTTCCCCCGATTTATAAGCATCGCAAGACAAAGCACAGGAATCCTTTTTACCTAAACCAAGCCAAACGAGGCTTGCTGAGAAGGCAGAATTGTTCCCAAGAGGGGAAGTCAGCACTGCAACTACTGCTACTCTAGAAGATGATGCTACCAAAGTCTCCAGCAGCAGCATTTCACATAGAAGGCCCTGCTATAAAATCATGTGGTTCTGCTCACCGTTTGCCCAGAAAACCCTACGTCAGTTAGACCAAGGTAAGTAAGTACCTGCGGATGTTATTTCTTTAGGAGCCCATATGTCAACAAGCGTGTATCTGCTATTACTGACAATATGATCTCACATTACAGCGCAAACCAGTTTTACTTTTTCTGCTGCTTTTTCAGACAGAGCACTACACAGTGGCAAGCTTTATGCTTTAACACAGACCCTCCTCCCAGATGTCATCACAGATAAGGTTCATTTGGTGGCACAAGCATTTTGTTTTTCAAGTATTTATGCAGTGCCACTAGAAGAAACTACCAGAGGTAAGCTCTAGGTACTTTCTATTAAAGAAACAGATATTCAAGGTGTTAGGTACTCCACAACTACATGATATGAAATGTTATCTTTAACCATGCGATGCAAAGAACTCTATTGCTCTCATTCTGTCAATATATTGCTAGTTTCTTGAACTATGTCCCAAATACTGGCTGGATCTCCAGCCATTTGCTGCACGCTGTAAGTGGTCTTTTACAAGAGGAATCTTTCACAGAAGTCAACCTTGTAGCCCTCCTGCTGCCAAAACCTTGCCACATAAACCAATGTCCTGGTTTGAGGTAAAACAGAACCAATTTTTTTTTTAAGCAATTTTACTTTGTCATGGTTTGTGCCGGGCTGGCCACCAAACGAACAACAATGCAATACAAACACAAACTGCTTTGTTCAGTTGTTTCACTCACTGGACACTGAACACCCAACTAGTTTTTACATCTGAAGAGTGCTTCCAGTTTTCTCCTTTTTCCTTTCCTTGTGCTCATCAAGTCTGGTAGGCTCCAGTCCCATTTTGCCTGATGCCAGCTACACTGTCAGCAAATGCAGGTATTGTCCTTTCCTCCCGAAGGGATTCAGGATGGAGAGGAGTAGGTTGTCATCAGCACTGCTGTTCTCTGCCAGCAAAACCCGGCTCTCTAACTTGTAGGGACATCAGCAAAACTTTTCTGGTGTCTGCTCTTTGGAGACATGATAATCAGCTGTCATTCCTGTCATGTTATTTTTCAGTGCTTCTCATTCAGTTTCTCAGTGATTCATTTATTTCCTTCTGGTAGAGAAGAAAGCAGAGGCACCACCCAACACCACAGCCAGTAGTCTTGTACTAGGACAACTACTTGGTAAAAGCTACAGTGATGCGTTCAGTAATGAATTCATTCCAAGACCTGTTTCAAAAATAGACAAAAGCATTGAGTGCATCTATTCACGAAGCACCCATAGAGAAATTTGCAGTATTTTTCTTTAGTGCTCCAGGATCAGGAATTCACCTCTGTGTCCTCCAGGAACCTGTTTCTTGGGTTTGCTGAGCACCTGCTGTAGCTTTTGGGCCATTAGATCAGATATTTCTTCACTTCATATCTTTCCTCAATTAAGTTAATAGCAAGTTTTGCTTAGAACTGCTGGCACAAGGTATAATTACAATGACAAAACAAATTTTAGAAAGTTACTGTAGCTTTATTGTATGTGGTTAGCAAATTAGCTATCTCACAAATCAGAGTGCCCATCAAGTACAAGCATTTCTGGGTTTCCTACAGTAATTATAATTTTGTTCTTGCACCAATTTTTTCCAAATATAAAATTTTGTCCCTGGTGTTCTAATTATTAACATTGGGGGGTAATGTGTGTTTCCTCCCCATTTATCACAGGAAACAATGAGTACTGAAAGCGTGAAAAGAAATATCGACTGATAATGGCAACTATAGAGCTGTAATGGCTTTCACCATCCAGTTTAAGTAATGACTAAAAGATTCTTTGGGACATTCATTCTTGTGAACGTGGTATCTTTAAATAGCCAATAGTACTTGCACAAAAGTGCAATAGTCCCAAGGAATCAACTTTGTCACAAATCTTCACAGACCACTTCTCATCTGGAGCAAAGCAAAATCATTAACAGCTTTCCAGTCTAATCTGTATTTTGCCTATTTCTTATCTGAAATTCTGCAAACCGTGCTGCTCAGTTCCTCCTCACCAGTTTCCAAATACAGCTCTAGCGCTAAGTAGGTTCATTCACAACAGGCGCTCTTCCTTATCTAAAATGCGTGCAGTTGTTATAGACAGCATGAAATCCTTGTCAGTGTGTTTAAACCTGTTCAGCATCCGTGAGGAGAAGGTTCAGAGAAAGATCCTTTTTGATATTCAACCTGTATTATTATATAGATATATAGATTCTCTATTTACCTCAGGATGCAGCCAATGTACCCGGCTGAAGAGCTATGCTATAGAAGTCCATTTCCAAATTATATTCAGGACTCAGTCAATGGGGAGAACACTAAAATACTCCGAAGCAATTTTAAGGCCTGTTTTTAACAAAAGCAGTTGATCTTTCTTAGAAGAACTTAGCCACTGAAAGATGAGAAACAATTTGCTTTTTGAATGGTAGAGTGAAGTCCTAAGAACAGGGGCTGTTTTTCTTTTGTATTTAGAGAGGATCTGCATACAGAGGATGCTACTATTAACAGCCAGAATTATAACAGTTACAGACAACTGAAAATTCTGTGTTGGAGTTATTTCATGATAGAAAACTTCCTTTATGCAAAAATCATGTATCCTTAGCCAGAAAAATTTCCATTTGCTGTCAAAACACACAAACTCCAATTTACATTAGGGCATTCTTTTAATTTCTCCCAAAATGTATCTTGTCCCCTGAAAAATCTCTTTCGAGCAAGTTGGTTGGGTTTTTTGTTTGTTTGTTTGCTGCTTGGTTTGTTTGGGTTTAAACAAACCCACCACCCAATCCAAAAGACAAAACTCTACTCCAATTTGGAAGATGCAAAATTCTTTTTCAGCAAAAGATTTCCCTTTCCTGGCCAGTTCTAACAATCATATAATTACGTCCCTTTTTCATTTTCTCAGAAAACAGATATACAGCAATTCCATTCTTGGATTTCTCGACCTTGGTAAGAGTCACAGGAATCATATCAAGGACAAAAAAGCTTTTGACTCTAACCTACCCATCTACCCTAGTCTAACCATAAAAACAAAAAGGAAAAATTTTTCCTGCTATTTCCAAATACAGTTCCAAATGCCCGTAGAGGTTCTAACAGCTCAGTCATGTAGAAACAGCATATGATTCTTTCAAGTTTATTCATTTCAAAATATTCCTCAGTGAGTTCAATAATCTGACTAGCTTTTCTTTATTCAATATCATGTTTTGCAATCTACTAAAAGCTCTATTTAACTTTTAGTTCATCGCTTGGAATACAATCCTTAAACAAAAACGTGCCCTTCATTTGAAAAAGTCATTGTATCTTTGAAAACAGGGTATCGGACTAGAACTTATATATTGATTGTCTTTTATCACAAAAATCCATTAACTTCTTTAGAACTACTTGCTTGAAATAACCAATATTCTTTAAGATAAACAAGCACAGAGAGAGAAAACTTTATTAGCAGAGGTTGAATTTCAAAATGAAATCTCCTATTATCAATCTAGATTGCACGTTTGTAAAATATTTTATATTTCATAACAAGTATATCCCTGTCACAAAATTATCATCTTACAAGAGTTATGTTCCAGTAAGAATTTCTGTGCAGTATCTGAAAGATTCAATTCTTCCTTAGATGCAGATTATGACTTCAATAGGCTGCTTCAAACTTAGTGCATCTCTCAACCTGCTAGAAGTTATCTAAAATCTGTAACTGGATTCCCTGACACACAAGAAATTACTGTTTACTGTTACTCTATTTTCTCTTAAAGGTTTGCGAGTCTGCTGTGTGTCTGCTTATGGACCGAGTTCTCCAACACAGAACAGAAAACAGAGGTTTTAATCATATAATTTATTGTCCTTAGGTTTATTGTAGATGTCAAAGCCATCTATTATGAGGTTATTTTAAATAAATTGCCTATTTATTCTGTGGAAAAGATATTCTGTTGCTCTTTGATGTTACGTGTGTAAAACAAACCAACCAACCATATAGAACATACAGAAAGGCTTTTATTGGTAAAAGAAAAAAAAAATTGTTTCTAAAAATCTAAGAATTACTTCTCCAATTACAGAAAAGTTTGGAATGTCACAGAATCTTAGTGCCTGTAAATCTCTCTCTTCTTCAGCACCTTTTCAACAGCAGAATATATGTATACATACATATCTAAATGTATTGGATACACATACATCTGATCGTATTTATGTGTCTAGGATATATATATATGCATATGCATACACCTGTATGTATGTATATACGATGGGATTTTCGGCTCCAGAAAGTTCCTTTGTGCCCTTCCAGGGGTTCAAACCAATCTCACGATTAGCTCACCGAGTCGAGCAGCAACTGCCCTGGCTCAGGGAGTGCTGAGGTGGCTCAGAGCCATCACGGGACGCTCGCAGGGAGAGCAAGGCTGAAACGTGGAGCTGGGGTAACCTGCGTGCTGGGAGGCTGACCCTACTGCAGCGTCACACAGCAGCTATGGGAACAGCTCGGGAAAGCACTAGGCACAAACGTAAGGTAGATCGTCACACAGGACTACTCCAGTCTCTCATTTAGTACACAACTGGCTACAGGCATCGTTAATACATCACCCTTGCTTCTGACAAAAACTGTAGGTGAGGTCTGTAAAGCTCGGCTGCGCTGTATGTGCAATTAATAAACACAAGGGCTGTGGTACACCTACCGTAACAAAACCTGGTCTTTAAGACTAACAATAATCACTCTGTATTTAATGCTTCATAATTATTCTCAATTAACCTAGTCAGACCCAAACACTTGGCTATGTACCGGTAGGAATGGCAAATGCCAGAGAATTGGCTAAGCAGCATAATAGAGGATTTCTTCCTTTAACGGGTCTGACTATTTCTCACAGCTCTGTGCCTCAGCAGGTGATATGATTAGTAATGCAATAGAAAATCCTCTAACACTGTCAAGGGGGGGAAACCTAATTATAACAGCAAAAAGGGTCCGAACAGATCTTGCACAAAGAGCAGGAATGCCTCTCCTCGCTCCTCCAGGGAACCCTAAGATCTATCAGTATCTGAAAGAACATGATTTCAGGCAAAACAAATTGCAGCCAACTGAGTGTCAGGGCCAGTCCCCCTCCCCCCCGTCTCTGCTTCATTCTCTGAAATTGCCTTTTTTCCCTGGGGGGACGGAAATGGACACAAATTCAAACCCCCAAACAACCTGCGTGCCAAGAAGAACCGAGTGTGATCTTGACATGGGAAACACGTTTTGTTAACGTTGCAGTAGGACTGCAAATCACATTTCAAAGTGATATGATCAATAATGACATCATACAGCAAACGTATTACAGTAATTGGCACAACTCCCTTGGCAGTTTGAATCCGCAACCTGTTCAAGACATTGGCAGTTTGGCCAAAGCCCTCCCCCATCATTCTGCAGCAGTCACCATTAGACAAGTACCCTGCGGCCGTTTTCGGCCAGCTCTTCTCTATGACTGCTGCACCACAGTACATGTGTCTAAGGACTTTTTCATAGCTCTGGTGCTAAGACACTCTCTAATTAATGCAGCTCTGCATTAGAACCGCTCCCTTTTGAGCATTTCAATTTTCAGGCATCTGGCGGAGCATTGCAGTTTTTGTTCTATAATGGTAAATCTAGGATGTGTGCTGCACTTGGCATACTTGCAACATCTGGGGGACTTCGACCTGGTTTCGTGGTGCTGGTCCACAGGGACATTCACTGTTCGTGGTACACGACTGCTTTGTTACGGGTTGTTGGTTATGGTACATACTATATAAGTGCTTACTGATTTAGCACATTACACATTTGCAGATTCTTAATTTTGCTGACATGGCCATTTCTTCAATTTTCACCAGATTGCAGCTATTTTCACTTACTTTGAAGTTTTAACTTGCCTGGTCTTTTTCCACCTCTGTAGGAGACAGAAGGTAATTTTGTCTCCTTCATAAAGGAGAAATCAATAACGCCGCATGGTTACAGATGGATGCTTGGTGGCGATTTTCAAGAATGTGATATACAGTAGTGATTTAACAGTCTCTCTTGGCAGGTTATTCCAGTGCTTTCCTGCTGTTCCTTAGATCTTTTCCTGATGCCTAATAAACGACTTCTGTTGCAATATAAGCACTCTGCTCATTATTTGTACAGAGAAAGTGAAGAAGAGGGAAGCATTTAATCCTTCTTACCTTTTGCTTACCGGAACACTATAGTGCCAGGGTCCGGGTTGTCTTTTTGTCTCTAGACAAATCCAGCCTCAATTCCTGCAACCTTTTTTCACAGGACATTTTCTAGAAGTGACGGTTCTCAACATCAGTCTATTCTGGACCCCTCTATTTGGTCCTCATATTACCTACCCCCATGGGACACAGACCACATCTAAAGCCTTATAAGAACAGAGAAGAAATAACTCTCATATCTTCTAAACAGTATTGCAGCTTCTATACAGCCTTTGCCTTTCTCAACAGCAGAACACGGTGGATTCCTATTCAACTCACTATCCACCACAAACCTCAGTCCCTCTGCACAAGTACCATCAACCAGCCACTTACTCCTTTCTCTGCAGGTGTGCAGCTGGTTATTCCTGCTTACAGGCTTGAGGAGGGGAAGCAAAAGAGGCTGAGCAGAACAGCTCATGAAATTAGTTTACACCAAATTTAAACTCCACATATACAGATCGTTTGTCAAAGCCATTCTGGAATTTTACCCAACAGAAATAAAAAATTTGCTCTGTCTTAACCTACTGAACAGTTTTTTTCTTATCATACCAGAGATTACACCTGAGTGAACAGAAATGAAATTTTCACCCCAAAACATTTCTTGAACTCCGATCACATGACGAGATGTCACATCAGCAAAAGTCCTTTTACACTTGCAGCACAGCAATCACACCTATTCCCTCAAACTATTAATAGAAGAAGCTTTTAAGGTACTGGTCTCCTTGAAAAATGAGTGTTTGGTGAGTCAATCAAGACAAGAATTTTACAGTGGCTGCATGGCACATCATAAAGCTCTCTTGCCAGCTGCGGTTTGACATTACTAAATAATGGACAGCAATACAGCATTTTCTCAAATCTGTATCCCTACTATTTGTTCTCCTTTCCTACACTACTAACTCTTCAGTGATACCGATACATCCGTTTGCACGGCTACAGCTTGAACTGACAGAAACTCAGCTAGGTACAAATACAGATATATTTTTTTAAGCCAGTTTGATTTCACAGCCCAGATGCTAGACACGGCAGCCCAAGTCACACCAGCACAACTGAAGAGGTGATGTGAGGACCTAGAAAGGAGGGAGAGGCAGTAACATCACAAAGGGCAGTATTACTGCCAAACCCCGTGTAACATCAAACCACAGCGAGACACTGGCATCGCTGGCAGAGCTGTTTCCAGCCTGCCTTACAGCTCAGCGACCCCCAACAGCGGCAGCAGCACTACTTGTCGGGCCGGACCATGAACTAGGAATGCAAAACTGAAACAACCCATGTTAGAAATTTCCTTCTCCCTAGTTTTAGAAATATTCAGCAATTCTATAGAAGAGATGTTTAGGGATTTGGTTTTAAGCCAAGGGCCATTCCAGTGATCCCACTGTCATTGCAGCCCTGTAGCTTTACTGGCATAATTGAAGATTGGTAGCCTGTGGCTCCAGGATGGAAACCAGCTGTCAAGACAAGGAACACCTGGAAGGCCTGCAGCTAGCCAAGGCACCCTGTGGTGCTGCGCCACAGTGCTGGCGTGGGCCACCCTCAGACCTGCAGCACTCCATGTGAGCTGGTGTGACAAACACCAGCGTGTTAGTTTGAATAACCTTTAAAGATAAAGTACAGGTGATAGCTTTTAGGTCTCATTTCATACAACACTGAAAATACCAACTTTAATAGAAGAATACAGGGCACCATAAAGAAAGAATAGACATTAAACTACCTCAAAATCAATCTACCTTTGTCCTGAACACCGCCAGCACATCAACCTTGCCTATTTTAACATCAGCTTGGCCTGAGTATTCATTCACAAGTTACAGTTGTTGTTGACAATATCTGATGTTACTGTCTGGTATCTTGACTGAACTCAGTTTCACTGTAGTGTGCTTGGCTTTGTGTCCTCATGTCGTTACATTTAGGGACATATTCACACTGGTTTCCTACTGCTTTCCACTGACACATTCCTAGCATTACCATCTCTGAAATTTTTAGCTTTCAATCATGAATCCAAGATTAGCAGTTATATTACCTACAACAATAATCTATGGTATAAATTTGGTCTCTTTAGGCTGATTGTAGGGATCAAGTGAAGAAGTAGATCAGTCATATGCCAGGCAGAGAATATTCTGAGTGCATTTTCAACAACACTGTTTGATTAGGCTGAAAAATTCATTAGGAAGAAATAAAGCCTAAAGAAAAAAAGAAAAGAGAAAAAACCCAAAGCAAAACAAGCAAGTTTACTAATTAATGGCAAATAAGCATTTATCTGCAATTGTTTCCTTAACATCAACCTCTTAGTCTTCAAAATATCATAAAACAGTTGTTTATATTTTGGCAATACTCGGTCCCAATGAGGATTAAGAAATCATTATTCAAGACAGTATATGAGCACAGACAAACATACTCTGAACTGTGGCACAAGCCAAAATAAGGATTCAAGATACAAGGATGGGAGCCAGGAAAACATTTCACAGTGGGCTGAAAAGATCCAGACTGTTCACTGCCTGTCCTGACCTCTCTGTGAGAACAGTGAAGAAAAGGAAGGAAAAAGGGAGTGTGGCAAAAGAGCCCAAGGAAACAAAGAGCAAGCGCAGGAAAAAGGGAAATGCACGGATTTTATGCATTTCAATGTATTAGATGCAGTCTCTAGATTGTTCCTCTTAGCACAGCTCTGCTTAGACAGTTTGTACACATTGTTTTCCAGGAGCCACAGCTTCATTTTAAGGTATGGGGTACTCAAAGTACACTTCTATAAACTGAAAAAGCAGTTGTGTGTTCTAAGGAATATACAGTACACTTCATACGCACAAAAATCCAGAATATTAAAGTAGAAAATAGAGAAAGCATTCTGATATGTTGCCTTGTAACTGAATATGTAGTAATAAACAGAAATACACATTTTCCTTGGAAAAAGCATGTTGTCAATATGATTTCAGAAACAAACTAGAGTGTAATGCAATTGTTTGTGTCAATACTTCAAGAAGAGAACTGTGAAGTCTGTAGGCTCCCTGAGTAAAGAAGGTTTTTACCCGTGGAAGGAAATATAACTGCATGTGCTCTGCCAAAGTGTCGGACATCCACCATGGGCATTTAGAATTTTCTGAACGAAACATGTATCACTTCCTTCTCCACAATCGATAAACTGGCACAAAGTAACTTGACCAAGAACATACAGAGAAAGCTTACAGATCAGCTTAGAAGTGAACCAGATCTGCTGAAATCCAGAAGACCAGCTTCCACGTACAATGCTGCATATTGAGATTCTTGGGAAGTAACTCACACTCCCGCTCTGATGGCATTAACATTTACAGACTTTCAGCATTTGGCCCAATCAAACTCCAGGCAAGTTTTGCCAACCAGCATTTTTGAAAGATACACCCTGTAAATAAAGATGTTCTTTGTTTCTTATCTGACAGCACACTGCATCATGTTTTCCATTAAGACTGATCAAAAAGAGAAAGTGTGTAAGAACATATCTGTGCTTCACGTTTGAAAATGATGCTTTCTTAACATTTTTAAATGAAAATCCGGTTTAATGGAAAATTTACTGGTTGAGAAAAAATGGTCTCTAGCTACTTCAAGAGAAAAAAGTTTCACCCTCTGCATGCCTTGAAAAAAAGTTTTCTTGGACTTTAAGTATGCACTTGTATAATTGGTGCACTTTTAACCTTTGAAATAGGGAGCACAGTTAGCTTTCTCTGAAACCATGATTTGCAACAGCATCTGGTGGAAGTCACACAAACTCGCTAAGCTCACCACCTACTCACTTTCTACTTTGATTAAACTCCCCAAGCATTCAAGGTGGAACAGGATTTTTTTTCCCAATAAGAAAATGCGAGAGATCATTACAACTGTGCTCGTTATATGACACTGTTCTGGTTAGCACGGGATCCAGTGGAAAGGGAAGTTGGAGACTGACTGCATCTCTGAACTGGACCTTGGTATCTGTTCATTAGCAGTATGTGTTATTAGTACATTTAAGGGGATATTCTGTTTCCTGTGTACTGTGCCTACCATGGCTGTGTCTGTCTGTCAGCTACAAGGGCAATTATTGGGGTCACTGCCATTTGCAGTACATCATCTTCCCTGTCTCCCAGAGTGTCTATAGATGTTTATTTCAATAAGAATCAGCTAGGATGAAAGTAAAAAGCATTTTTGGTTTTATGTAGCAAAACCAGAGCAATTATAAGAATGAAACTGTCATAAATCAAAGTGTTTAGTAGCAAAGCAGCAGCTGGGGAAATACACATATGCACACACACAAATGTTCAATTTCAAATACAAAAAGGTTCTTCTTTAGTGAGTGAGAAAAACGCTGAACTATATTGAACTGACCAGCAGGAGTTGATATTGAATTGCTCTGGAGTTTTGCACAAATTGGAAATACTGAAATAAAAGTGTTGTGGTGAAAACACATTTTGCTTAATTATACTGAGACACTTTTGTAAGCACAAAGATTTTGAGGGGATAAATCTTAGAGCATGGAGTACAAGGACATAAAGGAGAAACATTCTAAAGAGATTCTTTTTCCAACCAAAGAAAACAACAACTATATATCTTTGTATTTTATAGGCACTGTATCCGGACAGATCTTGACAAACAAGCATCCCAAACAAATTCAATCAAGTGTACCAGAGCAAAGGGACACTGCGTGGTGCAAGTGTGTTGCATTAACCAGGACAGGGATCCTTTTCTGTCTTGTTTTTCAATCAACTGCAGAAACTATGTTAACTGAAAATGCTGCCCAAGCCTGTCAGATGTCACCCAGAGGAGAAAAGGACATGAGAGAGAGAGTCGCTAATGCCTGTAGCCTTTTGTTTAGTCAAACAACTGAATTCTTCCGAGATAAGTATCAGTGAGACAGGCTTTGGCAATTTGTCCCTTGCATGCTCATATTGTGCTAGAAACCGTGCTGAAAACTCAGTAAAGGCTACAAACCCCCTCTGTACGTGGTTTCAGCTTTGCACTGATAATATTTATTAACTCCTCAGGCTATGCAGCATCTGACAGAGCAACACTTGCCACTGCCTTATATATTCAATACATGCTTCATAAGGCAACATCTGTTGTGCCCCATGGATATACCGTACACGCGTTTATACTGAAGTTTTAAGATATATAGCCTGGCTTGAAAAGACAATTAACTTACCACTCAAAGCACAAGTATGTCTCATCATTTCAATCTTCCTTCTAAGTGCAGCACCTAAATACTTTTTCTTTAGAGAGAAGGGGGGTGGGGGGGGTGGGGGAATCTTATATGGATTAATGTGAATTTACCTGTTTCTTTAGCCAAAAAGGATTATAAAGTGTTTTAAAGCACATTGGCTATTAAGTATTTCAATGATTGTTTTTATTTCTGCAGTATAAGCCAGTCAGGAAATCCCTTACTTTCACACCAAAGCCTAGATATTTCTAGGCACTTGCCTAGATACTTCTATACAAAAATCCTTATTTTTTTTTTCCTATACATTTTCTCCTGGATATATCTAAGTTTATAGCCTGCCTGAAAGACTACTAGGAGGACGAGGAAAGTAATGACAAGAGGCTGCAATATTTTCACATACCAAACATGTTCAGAGGTTAACCTAATCAGTGTTTCCCCAGTCGCGGGACACTTCAGCTTGCCTTTGCTAGGTTACCCTGGACATGCCGAGTTCACGCTCAATCCTGCATGTCAAAAGAATAATTTTTAAGAAGTATCCACATCACACACCACATCATTACTGATTCTTGAATATCAACTGACTTGCCTCACCACTTGCCATTTTTTTATACTTCTGCAGGCAGTGGTAAATTCAGATAACAGCGAATAAGCCAAGGTACTTGGCTGACACTGAGCAGCTACTCTTTAAAAATAGGCCATAAAACATAAAAATAAGTGCAATGTTTATAATAAACATTGGTTTATGCTTTTCTTCCTCCTGTTAGCCTTTCAACTTGAAAACAGTTTCCAAAAGCATTTCCAAAACCAGTATAAAAGACTAGAGTGCTGTAAAAGCGCTCAGTGAGCTGAGGGTCAATTACACTCATCACCTCCCACCCAACACGTTACATCCATCTACTCAATTTACATTGCATGCTGAACATCAACTATTTTGGAAGGTGCTGCAGTAAGGAAAAATGCAAACAGCAAACATAAACAAAGGAACTCAAAGAGCTGTAGGAAGAAGGGAATCTTAAGGGTATGTCAGAAAGCAGGCAGCTTTCTGCTCTCCATTTTGCTAAAAGCACACACAGAAACGAGGAAGATGGACACATCCAGCCAACAAGTTCTAGCTGAAGCCAAACACAGAGTCATAATCACAAGGACTGGACACCCACACATCTGAAGAATATTTTTGGTTGTCATAGCAAAACATTATTTAGATCTGGATTTTACAAACATTCTTCCATCACTAAACTCTGGAATACTGTTGGATTCGCTACAAGTTTGGATGTTTTACTGGGGTTAGACAAATTCTTCAAAATGGACACAGGAAAGCAAACCAGTGGAACATCTAATGATTGAAACGTGATCCAGAGCTCATGCTGATGCTGAATTTTGCCTTCATAGTTTTCACAATTTTAAATTAATCTTATGAACTAACTCTTTCTTTTTCCTTCTACAGCTTTCCCCAGCTACCAGGCAACATCTTGCATTAGAACTTGCACATTAAAGAGTCTGAAAACCAATGGTGTTTACAATATTACATCATAATATGTAGAAAAGTATACGTTAGTTGTACTTCTATAATCAAAGTCTTCCTTATCTCCTAGATATTTCTTAAGCTAGACCAAAACTAGCAATAAATTAAATAATCCAGAAGTTCTGTGCAGTTGTATAAGCGAACCTTAAGGAAGTTTCAGTTTTCTTTCAACTAATAGCAAAACATGTACTTTTTTTTCTGCCCATTAACAATATTACCAAACTATAGGAAGAGGAAAACATAATACGCCCCTTTCTTCTACACAGCACTAGCATATTACTGTTGTTTCTTGTGCATTGTAGAGCTGTTGCAGTTTCTTCTTTCTCCCACGCAGGGAGAAAGGAGCACTGGAGAAAGCTTTCTTGCCCGCCTGCAGGTCTTGGCCAGAAGACCTGGCAGCATCATGAGCGCTGATGGCACCCGAGTTCCCCATGGACTTCTCTGTTTGCCAAAGCACCCATGGGACAAGACTGTAACTGCGTGGAGCACTCTCCTCACCCAATCAAAAAAACTGAGGTTTATCCTAAGGCTGGGAAAATCACTCTACACTGTTTTTCCACCAACAATTATTTGATCTTTAACACTTTGAGCTCACAACTGTCAATGTTGTTAGCACTGCTTCAGTTAGCTTCTCCCGAGACACTCATGGTCTCCACACAAAACAACTGTGTGTGGAAACAAGACCTTTTCTTGGATCAAGACCCAAAGATAAACAGCTTTTTAAAACATATACATAATGGTGTAGGATAATGCTGTAAAACTGTCTCAGCCAGAGCCAGGGCTCCCCCAAGAGCCCTAAAAGCTTAGATCACAAGGATTTTGGTGCCTGGATCTAGAGAAGAGGACTTCTTAAGGCTTCAGTTTTCACAGCTCCCCATCAGCTTGCCAGACAGGCTGTTAAATCAGCCAAGCCATGCTTTCTGTCACTGTGCTGAAAGACTGCTGAGCAGGGGCGGGAAGCAAACTGACAGCAAACCAGAGCTACTGCCACGATTTACACATTTCCATGAAATATGTAGGTTCGTAATAATTATCACAAACATTTTTGCAATTAAATAACATTGGTAGAAAGTGTTTCACCTGGCCAAACCAAAAAAGAGAGCTCAGCATTGTCTTTTTCAATAGGTGGAGGTCAGTCATGATAACGTTAGGAAATGCAAGATCAGCCCTACATGTATTTCAGTTCATACAGGCTCAGATCCTCTCACTTTTCCCATTGGCTTAGCCAGAAGCCAAATCCCATGCAGAAACCTTCTACAGTTTTTTTTCCATCATTTAAAACACAAAATAAACCAAATAAAACCCACAAACAACAAAACAAAAAACCCACACCAGAACGCTTATTTATTTTCAGTGTTGTGTTATAATAAGAAGTAATGAAATGCATGAGTGTACCTACCTTGTAGGTCAAAGTTAGAAACCTGAAATCATTAGTAACAGTGACTGATGTCTAGCTAGTTTCCTAAAGAACTAGAATAATACAGTGTGATCTACCAGTATAAAAAAGTCATTAACTATTAGCATCAACTGTTTCCTGACAAGAAGTTTTCCCAAAAATCTTGATTGTGATGTTGTAGTCTAATCCATTAATATCCATAGTATTCATTTAATACCTTGAAATTAACTGTGGAGAAACATTTTAAAAGATGACATTAATAGAAGATTTTGCTGTATTTTTCTAGGTAACAGTTGGCATAGATGCATATTTCATAAACACTAATTTTTTTCCTTTTAAGAGGTTTGGATGATATGAAACATCGCAAAAGATATACTGTATTTTTTAATACCCTTAAAAGCAATGCCTTCAACTAAAAATAACAGAATATAGGATGTCTACCAGAACCTACTCTTGGAATTCTTAAATACCAGGGCATGACATTTAAAAGTGGCATGTATTAATTTTTTTTTTTTTTTTAGAAAATTGCTAATATAAATCTAGATGTCTGCATCATTAAATAGTGCGCCTCAAACATACCGTTATTTTATAAGAGCCATTGATATTTACATTTCTGTTTATGAGTATACGCAGCCATCATAATTCCTTATAAGCAAAGCGATGACATTATAAGCAAAGCGATCACATTTATAATCAACATTGCAAGAAGTTTCCAAGACATCCAATATCAGACTGTCATAACAGTCTTTAAATATTGTAGGAATACAGGAAGGCACTACTGAAATAATGAAATTGAGATGCTATCAGCATTTGTTCAAGGGAGACTAATACTTACTTCAAAAGAACAGAAGATTTGCTCCATGCAGTGCATACTCCGCTCCCTAACATTCTCTCATTGGCTACAAATCCTGACAATTGCGAAACCAAACCACAAATACTTTGATGGTTTATAAGGCATCTATTATAAGCCAAACACCAAAGTAAATTTTTCTAGTATGGAGACACAGTATAAGCAAACAGGCTAAAATAAGGCATATGAATTCAATTGTTTCTTACAGTTTTCCTTTTCCCATTAGATGAATGGTTTTGATAAGGTGATGTGAGGAGTTTACACGCTTGAAAACAGAACGGTAACGCAGATGTATTACTTATAAATTACATAAAGCAATATTTTAGGAATAAAACAACGTACTTAATATCAGCTGCCTGAAAGTAAAACAAGAGAAGTATCACTTTGACCCTAGTTATTAATAAGATTCATTATGAGAGTCACTTTCAAAATCTTACCACATATTCTGGACTCCAGGCCATCTAGCCCAAGGAGGATCATACCTTGGAAGAACAAGACCACAAAGTTGGTAACTACACAATATTTGGGAAATACAATGTACTTTTTAAATAGACTAGGTCATTTTTCAGAATGGAACAATTTCATTGCTGAGTCCTGTATTCTTATAGTTATTTTAAATATATTCAACTTCAATGACAATAATACAATTTGGACATGGCTTTTAGGTATCAGTCCTGTATACGCTTACAGGCACACAACTGGTCCTGTTACTATCTATCCAGCCATCTGCAGAAGAACAAGCAAGTACAGATATGAAGACATGAACAGGTCTGCCGCTTGACTGTTGGGACCCATCTCTATGATCACATTCATCATCAATGTAGCAAACATGCTACATTAACTTAGCGTACATTAGCATCAGTTCAGAGCTTTCATCACCTAGACAGAAATTTAAATTATTGCCTGTCTTCCATGTACTTCAGTAAATAGGAAGGCACTTGTCTGCTTTTCTCTGGAGGGGAGGAAGATATGAACGCATTCAGCTTTTCTAATCCTACACACTGTACAGTAGAAAGGATTTACCTTAAAATTTATCCAAGATGCAACAACTGATAGCAAATTTATGATCTAAGAATGGCTTGGCTTATATTCTTCCATTTACACTGAAGAGATGTTGCCATTTGAGGTTTCCACCAATATTCTCTTTACAAATCTCTCCATTAGTCAACTGTTGTCTTTGACAGAGAATTACTGGTCTCAACATTTAACCTATTTAAGCCCAAAATATCAAAATAGGTATGATATATCATCAACCAAGAGATTTCCTAGAGTAATTTTTTTATATATATACACACAATATGCAGCGTAATTAAAGATTTTTAAACCCTAGTGTTTAGATTTTAATCTAGCAACTCTTACGTGCCGTAACCTTACCAATCTTTACCAATGATGACAGTATTAATAACACCTAGTAATTGGTAAACTGTCTCAGAGGAATGTTTGGGTTTTTTAGCAAACAGCTCACCAGGAGAGTTGGAAATATATATACACACGTGTGCATGCAAGCATGTGCATTTTATGCATAGTTATAAAATACTGTGCTACTGTCTTCTTAGTAATGCATCACTTCATAACATATCAAGCATTTCAAGAGAGTTAAAGAGATTAGAAAAGCAGTAAGTACTTCCTTGGGTGACCTAAGGTAGTTGCAGAGTTACAGGTCCTGTTTGCAGTCTTGCGTCACCAGAGACACATTGTGACAGTACATCAAAATTAACATTTTAGAGAGGTTATACAGTGTGTCCTGGTTTGAAGTAAAACAGAACCAGTTTTCAGTAATTTTACTTTTCAGCTAAGCCTGTTCTAACTACCTACCTCTCTGAAATTAATGGCGTATTTTTCAGACAGTGTCCGCTTCTAGCGAACAAGGTCTGATGTCTATAGTGAATATCAAGGAATGGTATGTAGAGAGGCTCTTGCTTATACTGATTACTGTAACAATCAAGATCAGCTAACTGTTGGGTGCCACATTGGAGGGTCAGAAGCAGAAAAGCGTAGAGAGGTTGCACCTTCAGGGAGGAGCGGACAGGACAGGTGACCCAAAATTGACCAACAGGGTATTCCATCCCACCAGCCTCATGCTCAGTATAAGAGCTGGAGGATCAAAGGGGTCAGTCTCTTTCTTCAGTGGCTGGCATCTGAGGAGGACTCTGTCTGTTTGTCTGCCTTTAATCCTGATCTGCGCGTTCCTGAATCCAGATCTGGAATCCAGTTCCCGTTCATCACCGAGTCCAGTCTGGGACTCTCCTAGTGTCTGCCAGTGATGTGATTGTCATCTTGGGAGCTCAATAAGGTTTTGTATATATTTCATTATTTTCTTATTAATAATAAAAAGAAAAGATAATTTGGTGATCTTCTATGACGAGGTTAGAGCACTGGTGGATAAGGGCAGAGCAACAGACATCATATACCTGGACCTATGCAAAGTGTTTGATGCTGTCCTGCACAACAACCTGGTCTCTAAATTGGAGAGACATGGATTTAATGGATAAGGAACTGGCTAGATGGCCACACTCGAAGGGTTGTGGTCTACGGCTTGATGTCCAAGCAGAAACCAGCTATGAGTGGCGTTCCTCAGTGGTCACTACTGGGACCAGTGCTGTTTAATATCTTTGTAGGCAATATGGACAGTGGGATTCAGTGCACCCTCAATAAGTTTGCCAAAAACACCAAGCTGTATGGTGCGGTTGACACACTGGAGGGAAGGGATGCCATACAGAGGGACCTGGATAGGCTTGAGAGGTGGGCCTGTGCAAGTGTTATGAAGTTCAACAAAGCCAAGCGCAAGGTCCTACATGTGGGTCAGGGCAATCCCATGCACAAATACAGGCTGGGTGGAGAATGGACTGAGAGCAGCCCTGAGGAGAAGGACTTGGGAGTGTTGGGGGATGAGAAGCTCAACATGATCTGGTAATGGATGCTTGCAGCTCAGAAAGCCAACTGTACCCGGGGCTGCATCAAAAGAAGTGTGGCCAGCAGGTCAAGGGAGGTGATTCTGCCCCTCTACTCTGCTCTGGTGAGACCCCACCTGGAGTACTGCGTCCACCTTTGGAGTCCTCAGCACAAGAAGGACATGGACCTGTCAGAGCAGGTCTAGAGGAGGGCCACAAAGACGATCAGAGGATTAGAGCACCTCTGCTCTGAAGACAGGCTGAGAGAGTTGGGATTGCTCAGCCTGGAGAAGAGAAGGCTCCAGGGAGACCTTACTGCGGCCTTCCAGTGCTTAAAGGGGGCCTAAAGGAAAGCTGGAGAGGGACTTTCTACAAGGGCAGTTAGCGATAGGACAAGGAGTAACGGCTTCAAATTGGAAGAGGGTAGATTTAGACAAGATATTAGGAAGCAATTTGTCACTATGAGGTGGTAAGACACTGGAACAGGCTGCTCAGGGAAGTGGTGGAGGCCCCACCCCTGGAAGTGTTCAAGACCAGACTGGATGGGGCTTTGAGCAACCTGTTCTAGTGGGAGGTGTCCCTGCCCATACCAGGGGGTTGGAACTAGATGATCTTTATGGTCCCTTCCAATCTAAACCATTCTATGATAATATTAATATTTCATTAAAGTAGCTTAGTTTCTTTTCCACTCATAAGTGTGTCTCTCATTTTCTCTCCTCTATGAAAGGGAGAGAGGACAAAGAGAGCATGTCATTCATTCAGCGGCCAGTCCAGCCCAAACCATGACAAGGTGTTTCAAATGCAATCATGCTTCACATTTACATGCCATTTTTACTCTTTCGGTGGCTATTCAGATGGTTGTGTTCAAAACCGACGCTGTCAAACAAGTCACACCACAGTTGGAGAAGGGATGGGAGTCTGCTTTTGTTCACAGTGCATTATTTCTTATGTTGATGGATAGGAAGGGAAAAGAAAAAACCCTTTCAAAAGACACTTAAAAACTTTTAAGGATGCCAGTGAAACCATTCTTCATGGATTAAAGCATTTGTCTTTTCCTGAGAAAGATTTTAGTGATGTATTATTCAACTTCTGTAGCATTAGTACCAACAGTAAATCCAACATTATGCATTGTTAACACAGTAATTACACTTTCCACTTCATAAACCAGCATGTCGTCATCTCGAGATCTGTGCCATCTGGAGGGCCAGCTGACAGCACAGTCACCTGGGATCCAGCAGGAAACTGAGCACCAATCGCCTATCTTGCTCACATTGCATTATACAAGCAAATAACACATTTTGTCAAGCCATTCATAGTTCCTTGTATTGAAAACAAATTTTGTCAATTAAAATATAACTATGAATGCTCATTCATTTAAAACAAGACATGAATTATTCATACTTTGAACATTCCTTTTTCCAGACACTTTGTCTCTTCTCATCTGAAATGATTAGAAGTAGCCTCAACTCCCAAGTGAAGGAAGGCCTTCTGTGTTATTCTTTTGGCATTCCTCATGGAAAATAAGATTTTCAAAAGGACCTGCATAATATAGGAATGGAATCTACTTCTGAAACTGGAACAGGGGAGCACACTGGATGGATTATATATTCTAGATTATTATACTACTTTTCAATAACAGATCTGGGAAATAATAATACATCAAAAAAGTTACACCCTGAATGCCTCCCCAGCATTGCAATCTTCATGTCAATAACCAAAAATTAACAAACCCTACTGGCACATTTTGAATCCTGCTGTAAGACAGTTTGACATTTCTGTATTTTTTAATAACTACATGAAAAATGATCATCATAACATACTTCCCAGGAGGATAAATCAATAACTAAAAATACAAAATCAGATTCAGAATTTGTCAACTTGTGCCTCTGTGGAACCCACATGCTCTGCAAAAGCAGTTGTTATTATGCATGTTCTAGTAAAGTAACTAGGTTTCTCTGCATACACTGACAGTATAGGATCTTTTTTTTTTTGTCCTCCTATTCTTCGAGTTCTGCATAAGACTATAAGAAAATTTCCAATGTGAAAAGCTTTTAACTGGAAAATTCTGCTAAGTGTGAAGAAAGTGTTTGGTTTTAGCTTTAGGTTACACCTAATTCACAAAATAATTTATGTTTTGGATTTTTAAGCTGATACGACTGTATCCAGCCAGGAGTTGACAAAGCAGAAGCTAGCGAACATCTCTTATGACACTCAAAAAATGCCACTAAAAATGTATACCTGATCTAAAGGACATTGAAACATGGAAAGAACGTCCTTCCGAATCACCGAAGAGACCTGAATACACTAGTAATGATTTTAGGTTCAAAGTGATTTAGTTCAAACCACAACTATGTGTAACAGTCACTATCTGTACTAAGTAAGTACTATCTGTATTTATAGAACAATTGTGCATAATGAACCTTTGCCCCAGACTGCTTATAACTGCTCAATACCAGTAAAACTACTCTACCTTCTCAAGTTTTACTGTAGACCAACTAATTATTTCCAGCATCCCAATAAATTCTGACCTCCTGTGGTGGTGCAATCCCCTCCCCGCCCCTTAGGCTTCTTGATACTTGACACAAGTTCCTCCCTACCTGGGCCACATAGTAATACGATGACCAGAGCAATACACAATGGTCTAACGTGAAAGAAAGAAAGGGTGGAGAGCAATGGACTAGAATACTACAGCAACCCTTCAGCATACCTGGTTCCCATAGCTCCTACTGTTTGAAGGTAGGGAGTAATGGACCATAACACTATGGCAACCCCCTAGTGCACCTGGTTCTCACAGCTCCTACTGTTTGAAGATAATAACTATTATCAATCACTCCTGACAACAAATGGATCATGGCCATGGGGCAGGGGGGACACCAGGACCACAAGTCCTAACAAGTCCTGGGCTTGCATAACCAATGGGAAGTACTAGACTACTCCATTGCCTGAGCTGGGCCGAAGTGGAAAAGCACCTAATGGAGTCAATTATCTTGGATCCTATATCCTCACTATTCTAGTAAAGACCCTTGGAGCTCTTCTGGATCGCAGTGGACTGTGGTCAGTACCTCCTCTGAGTTGGGACACTGCTCAGGCAAACACCTCGAGGACTAGAAGGCCAGGACAAGACAATTCCTCTTGCGCCTCAATTATCACCTGTTGAGGAATGTCGATGTATTGTGAGTATTTACTTTAACTAGAGAAAAGAGAAATTTTAACTATAGGCTAGCCTCTCTTTCATCCACCTCTCTACTTAACATGCTTATGATAAATACACATTAGCTTTATGGATGTTCTTCCATTTGTCCGTGCGCATGTAGGAGTTAGAAGGGGTACCCGCCAGCTCATTAAGAGTTGTGCAACATTAAGAGATCTTTGATGTCAGCAGTTATAAACAGGTGTGTATGTGTGTGCACGCACTTATACACTTTGCTTATATGTATATGCATTAATTTGAGGTCTGTGCTTTTGCTCTTATGTATTAGTTTGGGATACCTTATAGTAAGCTGGCTTGAATCTTGTCATCTTTGAATCTGTAATCAAGTTGCTTTCTCAGTTATTTAAATCACTTTGTAAACCTTTAAATCAGTTAATAATTAAGTCCTGCTAAAATTCAACCTCTTGATCTACCTCAAATCACTAATAAATTTTGAATCACTGCTAAATCATAACTGTGTCAAATACTTCCATCCATGATACCTCCTTCAAAAGCCTGCAGAACATCTCAGCTCTGACTGCACAGCTTAATTAAACATCAGAAACTATCAGTAAAAGTTAAATACTTGTGAAAGCAAGATTTCAGAACCATGCAGGTCAGGACTGCATTATAGAGGGAGCTCTTTGCTGGGACAGGAGTAACACAATATTAAACTGAAATGAACATAAGTGAACTGGCAGAGCCATGTTTTGTACAAATATACCACCCAGAAGAAACCAAGCTGTGGTAATAAGTTTTGTCTGCATAACTGCAGCTTCATTAGGAGTTTTGTGAGCATAGCAATATTGATCATTATTTACTGAGTTTCTCCTAGGAAGGGAAAATTAACAATGAGGATATTGTCCTTTTTCCAGAGTCATTCACATCATACACAAAGAATTCTCTGGACTAAAGAGGTATCAACTTTTTCTGCAGAACTCACTGCGGAAGTTTCAGGTAAGGCAGTCTGCTGACATCTTGCATTCCCCTCTGATTCGCAGTGAGACATCTTAGGTACAATTTATTTTCCAGCTCTTCAGCAACCCAAGGTCTAAGACCACAAGGCCAAGAAAGAGGCGAGACTGATTACCCATTCTCTTAAACCTAACCGCTCTGCAACACAGAGCTTGCGCTCTTTCCAAGGAAGAGTATTTCAACCAACTGTGAGAGCAAGGTTCCTGTACAATGATGTTATTTCGTACCATATGCATTTTCCTGCCATGATTCAAATTCCTTTAAAAAAAAAAAAAACAGGGTGAAAGCAAGTGGTCCATCTCATGAGCAGTCCCATTTTCATGTCTGCCTTCTATCCCTGCTAACATATATAGGTATCACAACTTCTACAAACTGCTGGAACCAAGCTGATCATGCTCTGCCCAACATAGCCACTACTGATCGCTCTCACGGACAGCCCTAGTGATCTATATGGTCCTCTGCTCTGAGCCCATGGTGTTATACCAAGAGCATATTTTAAAAGCCGGGTGTTTTCAGTTAAGCAGCTATTAATCCCAGAAATCATTCTGCTCAATAACTCTCTTGAATAATAGAAGTGCATGTTGAATACTTTTCAACCTAAAGTTTTTCCTCAAAGAAAAAAAAAAAAAGTTCAATCTATTATGTTTCATTCAGTTTAGGGCGGGGGGGGAAGGACTACTGTGAGAAACAGAGTGAATAAAAGGCGATTTTTGTTTGCTTTTTTTGATTAAGGGTTCTATAGAAGTATAAGATGATAAAGGGGAGCCAGCGGGGGGGGGCAATCTAATGCTGTTACCAAATAGACATCTCTTTATTGCAGACTAGCACTCAGTGAATTAACAAGTCACAAGAAGACTCTCTACTATAAGCTGGATGTTCAGAAAACATTTAGTTATAGGTGTGAAAGAAAGTAAACAGGGGAAAAAATTTAGAGACCTCAGTCTTCCAATACACTTGCTAATATTGACATTTCCTATAATATTTATTCCACCAGCTCCGTGCTTACTTCCCCAATAAATAGCTTTCGTGTTCCTAATCTATCTTTTGCATCATATTCCTCACAACCAAGATTACTTAGTTATTAAAAATAGAGAAGAATGCAGTCTTGGGCAGAAAGCAGTCATTATATTAAACATTTGCTCAATATTCAAATTAAGAATAAGGCAGATAGCAAGGCAAGTGCCAAAGAATCATGAAATACCATTGAGGTTGTTAAAAAATTCCCTAGAAGTTATTGGTGCCTGACCTTCTGTATGTCTCAAAAATCTGAAGGGTTACAGTAGACCAATTGTTGACCTTGGATGTTCTGGGTACAGACTTGGTGAATTTTTATCAGTGAGAACTGTGGTGGAAAAAGACTACTTGGGAGATTTAGGAGGACGAGGTGGAGATATGCTGTGGCAAAACCAGAAAGCCATTAGATCTTTTCATGGGTTACCTTTTATGTTGTAAATAAAGTCTTTCTAATGAAGTGTACCACAGGAAAAATCACATTACAGCCAGCTCCACAGATTCCATTAATTAAGACAGCCCTTGCTTTACACTAATAGTCCCTTTTCAGAGAAATAACTGTTTTGATAATGAATGAGAAAAGCCTTAAATTATGCTGAAGGTTTTTTATAGGGCTGTGATTTGCCATGGTAATTAAATTTTACAAGAAAAACTCGCTACATTTTACAACAACTAGATGGCACTGTCCAAATAAACGGTTATGTTCATGCTCGTTTATCTGCTCATTAGATTGAGTTTTCTATTTGTTTAAGCAATCAGTTATATTTAGAATAATAATTGCCAATCTTCACAGGAAGAATTTAAAATAGGAACTTTTGTAAAAGGAGATCCTTTGCTAAAACAAGGGCTAAAACAAATTTCTTCTAATTTCAAGTATTGACATAGAAATTCCAGCCTGACAGAACTCAATGGCAAAATTCCCAGGTGACTTGAGCAGAGCCAGGATTCAACTCATGATGCCAGTGTTCATTAGTAGGATTATATAAGTTTCCTCAATCTTTGGCTTCTTTTAGTCCCTCTCCCCACTACAGTAAAACACAGAAACGATTATAATACTGAAAGCAAGAAAACCATTGACATCCTCCCAGAACATAGTGGAGTTCGATTGTGTTGTCTCTCCAGTATAAGTAAGGCAAGGATTCCAGGTACTTTACTGGCAGCGCTGCTCAGCATTTTGGAAACTGTCTGTTAGTAAGAAAGGAGACAACATAATGAATGAACCACCAGAAACAATTTTCGAAAGCCTTCAAGCAGTAATCTGTACAACAGGATGGAATAAAGAAAAGCTGGCACTTCTGAAAGGGCTGAAATTAGCAGATGTTAGAGGTATTTTTGAAGAAGAAATGCATTGCCTCTATAATTTTTCATGTTTTGCTTCTATTTTATATACATATGCACTTAAGCATAGTTTAAATTATTGCCTAGTGACTAATACAACACATATACAAGGACAGCATTTGGTGCCTATGCACAGGACTTGGGAGAGCATTAGCAGTAGATAGTGCCCTTTGGAGACAGGCTGACTGCATTGTTAAATGTCCATCTTCTTAAGCAGGGAAGTTTTATTCTTTACTAACTTTATACACAGGAGATAACGAATCTCATGTATTGTTACGATTACTGACACGCTGCCCACTAAAAAAGTTAAACTCCAGTTTTAAAAACAAAACAACCCCCCAAAAACTAAAACAACACACCAAAAAAACCCCATAAACCCTGGAAAGGTAAATAACAGACTCAGTCCTGTCATTTTGCTCAATAGACCCAACCTCTCGCCACAAACCTGTTGCGGAGATGCGCAAACCAGTTGCCCAGAACAACAGACAAAGGAACGGGCTTTGTGGACAGCCTTGACCTTCAGGTGCGGGGGCAAACCCTGGCACAGTCACAGCGAGGTGCCCACCTCCTACAGCCACAATGCTTGCGAGGAAAACACAACGTGCCTAATTCAGTGAGATAAAGCAAATGGGGAAGAACATGTAAGGGATTGTAATGGTACTGCTATATTTATATGGTAAATTTATTTGCTCCACAGACAATAAATATTGATCAATTTTGAGCAGACAATCCTTGCTCACCGAACTTTTGCACCGATCACTGACCACAGCACGTTTCCCAAAAACACCGAGTTGCTCTTTCTGAAGAGGACACTGGTAGCAGTGCTACCCCCAGGTATCTGAAAGTCCCTTGGCTGAGGCAGTCGTGCATACTGACAGAGGTGTGAGTTCAGTTCCTTCCTCTGCTTGACTGGATTCAGCCCCATATCCTCTCTGTCCTGGAAATGCCCTGACTGCAGCAATGCGGGAAGGTGTCCTGGCAAAGTCTCCTTTCAGTATCAATGCTTTGCCTTTACGCTTGCTTACCTTCCCCAAACATACACAATGCAGTCTAATAAAAGATGCTTTTTCCTGTACGTAAGCCAAGGTCCACAGAGAAAAAAATTAAATACATAATAAAAATCACTGGAGCAGACAGTAAAAACCCTGTGTCCTATCTTGAGAGTGCATCCTTGCCGGCAGGCTGAAAAAGCTTCTCTTATTCTATCTCTTCGGCTATTTAATTCTTTTGCACAAGATAGGTCAACTCTAAGAGAAGGTTAGGGCATCCTCCCGGGCAGCGGAAGGACGTGATTTCAAGCCTCCCACTTGCCAGGTGAGTACCTTCCCTACTGGATCATTACACAAAAGAGCAACCCATTCCTCCAGCGCTACAAACATACACCTCGGTAGTTCTTTCTTGCAACTGCATAAGTCATTCCACATATCGTAAAAACTTTTTTTACTCCAGCTCAGGACACGAAAATAGATTGATTCAAATCTGGTTTGCATGACTGCCTTTGATTTCTTTTTCTTCACCCCACAACAGATTGGGGGGGGGCAGAGAGAAAATAAAATCATTTATTCCCATAGCACCACTCACAGGACCTGAACAGATTTCTCTAGTGAAACAAAACCCAGTTGGGTCTGCTGAGGTCTCACAGGAGAGCTGCCAGCCGAGGACTCCGAGTACAGTGAATACAATTTCATGGGAGAGAACAGGCACAGGCCTGTGAGCTAGGAAGTTGTATCCACACAGAAGCTACACAAAGGCTCAAAGAAACAGCTTGCCCTCTACCAGACAAATCCCGTCACACCGATTTGCTTCACTAATCCTTTTACAAACCACACGCTTTCAAATGCAAACACAGTGAGTGTTTTAGGGGAACTATGCTAAAAGTATCCATAAACTAAGTACTTCAAGATATTATGCAGATTACAAATTATTTACATTTTGATTGACTAATCATCTTCCTGAACAGAGCTCTCTATACTATGATTGCTGTCTTGATTGGAATTCAGCTTTGCCAACCTCCTCTACTTTAATAAATCCATAAATTTATCTTGAATAACAAAGATTCTGGAGCTTCTTCTGTTGTCATGATTGCCAAGTTGTTTTTTCCTTTAAAATAAGTTAAAAAAAAAAAAATCATGTGTTGTCCAAGATCTGTAAAAGCTTTTATTTGATTGTGTTTAAAGTGAAACATGGTCATATTTAGGCTGGCAACTCCTGTGACACATTCACAGTTTGGAAAGCATCTGAGAAGTTTAATTTAAGAAGAATGAATTTTCACTTCATGCTTGCTTCTGCTCACAGCCCAATTCTGAGGTCCTTACACTCAGCTCTTGCCAGAAAGAACAGAACGTTGATCTAGAAGCACTGTTGTTTTCAAATGACCTTCTCTCCTTCTTGAAAAGCAATAGCTTTAGAAGGGGTGGCAGGCAGAGTGACAAGTGTTCAAAGTAAAATGGAAATAAAATGAGAGTTCCTGCTAGCTCTAGGCATCCGGAGATCCAGAAACGGTCTGCATTGAAGAGCTTAGCAGCTCTGGTAAACGCGCTCCTGTTGATGTATCACAATGCTCCCTGCTGTTTATGAGGATATTCTTCCTCTCCCCGAGAAAAGTTCCCATCATGCCAGAGCGAATGCTAGCTAAGCAAAACACACTAAGAAATATACACCAAATCTGCTGGAGCATCACTGGGAAGTGTCAGGGAGAACCATACCAGCCACAATGGGTAAGAACTCATTTTCCCAATGGGAGAGAGAGATAACATTTCTGATTTAATTTGCATTTGCACAAAGCATTAAGATGACATGTAGACTCCCTTTCCCTTACTGATCACCCAAGTTACAAATGAATAAGTAAATAAATCAGTCGTTTAACAGTACAACTGTCATCAGCTCTCATGGATCCTCAGGCTACCGCTGGGCTCACACGGGTGAGTCCCTGCACCCACCGAGCAGAACCGCACACCAGGGAGAACCAGTTGCATCACCCTAAGCCTGTGCAAAGTAACAGAGATGGGTGTGACAAAGTGACTGCAGCGTTAGCAAAGCATGAACCCAGCCCTGCAGTCTTCAGAAGTCTGGAGGACAGAGAGGACCAGTTGAATGACTCTTGGCACTCAGGGTTTTGCATAGAAGTGTTAAAAAGAAAAATACTGTGTTTTTATTTTTGTCAGGAAAGAATTAAATGGACACAGTCTGTCTACAGCTTGAAGGCAGGGTGAAGGAGAATATCTTCTACCTAGAAATTAACAAAAGAGCCACATTCAAAGTAGACAGCTTTTATTCATAAAAAGCCAGGTAAGTTTTTACACTAATGAAGGAGAAACATCAGTCTGGATCCTTCTTTGTAGGACACTGACAAATGCAAACAAATACGTGGAAACACGGATCATAATACCCCAATGTCACCAGTTCAAAAGTTGCTCTATACATGCTTCATTTCCCACACCACAGCCTACAGCCAGCAGCCCCTCACAGCTCTCCTCTGCATGCTGCAAACCTTGTGGGGTCCAACTTTCAGATTACTTCCTGTACCATCTCTCCCACTGGAAGCTTAGGTCTTACTCCTCTGGTATTCAAAAAAAAAAAAAAAAAAAAACCCCAAAACCCAACCTAAACAAAAAACCCCGACTTCTTTCTGTCCTAGGTTTGGTCATGCAGCTGTCCTGCTGCCAACACAGTTGGGCTAGCTTAACTAGCTCTTCTCTCTCCTGTACCTACACCTGATGTTCTTAAGGAAAGTAGATGGATCCGCTTTCACGGTCTCCGTTTTGCTAAGAAAAAAAACAGTGGGCGGTGGGGGAAGAGAAGCTCTTTCAGCAGGTCATGGCAGTAGCACCCTCAGCACCTCCTTTCTGAACAGTGGAGACACGGAGCAACTTCTCGAAGTTGTTTTATGTCATGGAAATTTAGTTGTCGATTCTCACAGCAAATGAAGCTTTTGTCCACATGTTCTAAATGAAGTCACAGGGAAAGACTGGGGTAGGAAAGGAGAAAGCAGTGTAAAAAGGGAAGAACAGATCCTAACTACTCTCCAGTTGTTGCTTTAGGTCCTTGCGGGGTATCTCACAAAAAGCTAGGAAGATGAAAAGGAAAACACCCAGGTAAGCTCACGTGTGGAAAGACAGAAGCAACAGCTACATCACTCATCTGTACCAGAGCAGGACCAAGCACCTCAGTGACAACACGTAGAAAATGGGAAGAAAGAACTGAAAAAAAAAAATTCTAGAAACAAAATATTTTCATGAAAATGAGCGCTTTCTCTCCCCTTCTCCATTAATATGGAGGAACACATCTGGCTTTCCTCTCACAGCGTCGCTGTTAGGATAGAAAGACTGCAGTTAGAAAACGCCATATTCTAGGAGACAATTCAGAAGGGGAAAATAGATGCGGCATGTAAGGAAAAGCCAATTAAGTGAAAACTGAGAAAAATAACAACAGGTTCTATTCTCAGCAATTTGAAATAACACACATGACACTGAACAAATTAGTCACAGAAGTAAGACATGACCGTTTTTGGTTGCAAGAGAGCTTTTAAAAACCCTCTCAACCATCTGCTGTCATTATACGATCACTGAAGTTGGAGAAAATACTTCCTTCCAGAATCATTTTGTTACATGATGTAAAAATTAAAGAAGCTTCTTTAACTTTTACAGCATACCTGGATTCTAACAGGATTAAAGTTGTCACTGAACTGCTTTGTGTTTAGGTTTTTTTGTTTCGCTATTAAGATTTAAATATTTTTCCTTCAAAAAATTGAAAGTTTTCCATAACCTTTGCCTGGCAGGTGTCCACAAGGCCATGGTAAATTAAGTACAAAAAGCCTTTTTGGATGACGCCAATAACAACATGCAGAACAAAGCCAGTCGAGAAGGCAAACAGAACACTAAATGTGGAAGTGTAACTTGTGTGAACAAAATGACAGACTTGTGTTTATTAACACTTGTCGACACTTGGAATTTTATCAGAATAGTTATCCCAGAATAACAGTTTCAGTTGAAATTAAAATAAATATTCCAGAATAATTACTGAGAACATTCTTTTGGTAAATTTCCAAATATAAGAAAGGCCTCAGCCTTTGGAACCGGTTTATTATGATAGAAGATAAACAATTTTATTTTTTTTAAATTCAATAAATGTTTGCACATCTCCCAGTACAAGGTCACCACTCTATCACAGCTTTTAATTCATCCGCTGATATAACAAGTAATGGGACTTTCTGAAAAGGCTTACTAACATGCACGTGCCAAAAGTATGAAATGGTAGTTTCAACAATAGAAAAAAAAAGGCTGAAAAAAGCTTAGTAGGAGTTAAAAAATATTTTACTTTACAATTGAGCTACTGAGAGAACATATGCATTTGATATCTCTACTCTCCTATCAGATGAGGTGCTACTGAAATAGTCTAATAAAATGAAATTGTTACAGATATTTATAGGAAAAAAAATTGCTCCAGTAACGGCAGGTGCTTCTCCCACATGGGGCATTGCGGCACGGTTGAAACAGATAAAGGAAGGAAAATTTTGGTCTTAGAATTCTTCTATGTTTTACCACAGCAACAACAAGGTCCTCCACTGCGAAGGCATTTTTGTGTCTTTATAAAACAGCCGTAATAAAATGTGTACTGAATGATACTTTGGCTTGGGGGGAGGGAATAAAAGAAATCAGTGCTACAAGAGTCCTTTTCAAGAACAATAGCTTCCAGTTGACCCCCAGCAGAAGTGTTAATGCCTCAGTCACATTTGCAGTTGTATTTTCCCTACTAGCTTTGAATATTCTCTGAAGACAACCTATTAAACAACAGAAGTTAGGTCAATGCAGTCACCTCTGAAAAACAAGACTTAACAACGACTCAGTTGGCAAACGATACCACAGTGCCAATATTACACTAAATGATCCTAAAGTAACAAAGAGAAACACCAATTGGCAACCCCTTTTGGTGTATGAGTGCCCACTTTATATAGAAAAAACTAGTATGACTGCCACTAAAACAAGATGCCTTGAAAGACACTAAGATGAGGAATTCTGTCTTGTAATTCTACCCTAAAAATGCCATCTAGTCAGTGATACATTCTCTGCTCAGTTACAAAGTACTGCTGCCAATGAGGTAGGAACACCACACATTCTGTACCATAACTTCTGTATCCTGACAATTTATGGTACAATCTCCAAACGGAAAACAAGGAGTGGACCAAGCAAGTAGAGGTTCCACAGCGAAGTAGTCTGACCCTTGAAAAGACAAGGTGAAGAGTAGAAGAAATTTGGGGTCCAACCATCTAGTCTGAAAAGCTTAACTTGTATCACATTGATGAGTCGGATGTAAAGCATGTTGAAATGGCCCTTGAGGAACATCAACTGCACGAGCAGACTTTAGCTCTGGCACAACTTGTCTGCAACTCATATCTCTATTTCCAAGGCAGTGTCTGCACGATGATCTGAGATTCCATAATTGATGGCAGAAACAATAAAACAGCAAGGCAAAAATTCATCAACACATTTCAGAATAACAATGTGATTAAGAGTTTCAAAATTGAGCAGAAATGTAAGTTTATATTTGCAGAACCAACAGAGCTGCTCTCTCTTGTCTTCACTATAGTCTTAACCTACTTTTAATATAAATATGCACGTTCAATTTCCAGTCTAACGGTAATAAAGCAGGTTATTTCAGGCTTCAAGGCCAGGCTGAATTTGTCTGGGGCACTGGTGAAGGCCAGCTGGCTGTCTTCCTTGTCTATTGTTGTGCTTCCCTTTGCAGTTCCCCCTTTAAAGAAGGGGGTAAAAGAAGGAGAGGAAAAAAAGTGCATATATATTGTCTAATCAACTGTTCCCCCTCTGCTTCCCTCCAAAGCAGTGAATTATAAAAGAATCAAAATCAGTGCCACCGGAACAGGCCAACACTATCACTCAGCAAACGATGCCCTGGGTAACTGAGGCCACTGCCATTTAACATAGAAAGTAACACGGGCAAAACGTACGTGGACCCATGAACATCTCTTCTGTTTTGTGTGCCCATTGGTTTTCCTCACACCTGAGGCTACCCTTGCTCTTAGCATATTTTTCTCCAGGTTGAACATGCATGTTTTAGAGGTGCAATCTTGAAGATGTGTGAAGCACTGTGCAGTTGGGGTAGAATAGAAACAAAACTTCTACCATGAAAAGTAAAAATAATCTGCGGTTATGTCAGGCCAGAGTCCAAAACTGGAGCAGTAACCCATTGGGAGATTTTATTTTTGTAGGTTCAATTGGAACATTTGTACACTACCATTTAAATTAAAAAAATACGTTCTCAGAAAAGCAACAAAAAAGCTATTAGAAAACATTTCTCTGATAAAACATAGCTATGTAAAGTAGTTTCAAAAACTTTATAACTAAAAAAGAGACAAGTGAAAGTATTTTGGAAGGGTTCAGTGTATTCTGTTTAAAGGGACAGGGGATGATGGAAGCCAGCACGGTAACGATACCCATTTTAACACATTTTTCTCCCTCTCATGTCACCTTAACTACATAGTCTCTACAGTTCTTTAAGGTATTCTTCTATTCAAGTGAAACTACTTTTTTTGCTGCCCTTTTACTATTAGTCTTGGTTTCTATTCTAAACACGGCTAGGCATCAACCACCAATGGGACAAATATATTGTGCTAGGCATCACAGACAGAACAGCAGATAATTTAAGTGCTCCCAGTGCAAGCGTATGGGAGAAATAGGATGTGAAGAAAGGAATGTAGAGTAACAAACGCAATGAAAAATGACACATGCAAAACTAGAGTTTGCCGAGGGCTAGACGTGGCTAAGAACGTACAATAGAGTCACGGGAAGCGAGTGCAACTGCGTGGAAACAGAAAGAGAGGGAAACACAAAGTGAAGCCAAGGTGAAACATTCAATTTTTGGCAATTTTTCTGCTCATAAACATATGGGCTGTAAAAATGCAAATAGTGAGCGAGTATAAACCCTGTTTGCATACAGAAGCTAAACCCTCAGTTGATCCAGAGTTCTTATTAATCTCACCTCATTCCATACCTACGGGACCCTACCTCTGCTCAGCTGCCACTGAGGGAATCTAAGTCATATTCACAGCATCCTGATTGCTTGATAAGCTTGGTTTTCAAAGATTCCTAGTTTGAAGAATTTAAAAACCATTCTAGCAATTATTTTTGCTAGAGTTTTCACAAGTTTTTCCCCTCATGAAGACTGTTTTCTTATCAGAAATGAACTGCCTGCCTCTCACCATTACAGCTGTAGAATTGTTCTAAACATGTTATAGCATATAGCCCTAAAATGGAAAAAGAGTGTTTTGCACCTAAATTCGGAAACCCAGTACATTGTGTTACTGTCTTTGCTGGGGGGGGAACCCAATTAAATAAATAAATAAAAATATTAAAACCATACACGCACACAAGAGCTGCAGAATGGAAACAGTGATTACAGTCTTTTCCATGCCAGTTTTAAAGCTTGAATGAGAATGGTACAAAATTCTTCCTGTACTCAACCTGCTATTCTACAGCTCCCTGTGAAGGGACTGGAATAATCCGACCAGTTTCACATCTGTGAGCAAGACTTACTTGCCTGCACCAGCCTTTCCTCAGAAATAATGCTGTTATCAGACTAGTCAGAAGAAAGTAATCTGAGGACATAAGACTTGGTCTGTCTACCTGGTACATAAATTATTCTTTGTTTGATAATTCTTATTTCAACAGGATACCATCGACATGAAGTTGTGATCTATACCTAGCTTTTCAAAGGAGGGAAGTTTTACAACTAACCGGGGTTGTCTGTTCTTCACATGCATGCACAAAACTGAGGAAAGGACAAAGGTCAGATCATTCTCATGCAGAAAACATTGAAGCTGGAATATTAATAAAGTAAGCAAAATAAAAAACCTCACGTAAAGTGCTACTTTTTGAACCAAAGAAATAATTTGAAAGATAAGATTTGCAAAAACTAACTCTAAAGTTTGCCTCTCTTGCTTTTAATAAACTAAACTCTCCCAGGATTACCTTATTAAGGCGCACAAACTCTGCTCAGGCCTTCAGAGTTTATTATTTTGCTGTTCAGTTTGGTGTCAGGTTGTTTTGTTTGATTGGTTTGGGTTTTGTTGCTGTTGTTGCTAATATATGCATTTATGTATTCCTAAAATGCCAAAGATATACATCTATGTTGAAATCCTCTAAGACTACAGCCATAAAAAGTCGATTTCTTCACAGTCAAAAGTAAGGAATAAATGGTTTTTCAAATGCCTCAGCTGTATCTGACTTAATTGAAAAAGTCCCTCAGTAATAGCCCTATGTAACAGGGTTTGTGGCCATCAATTAATTTCGTGGTGAGACACAGTAGAAAAAGTGCATTTGAACCAGAAAAGGAAGAATAGTTTTCCAGTGAGTTGCGTGGAATAGTGCATATCCGCACCAGATATCCAGATGCATATCCAGGCATAACACCGAGTGATATTTGCTGATATTATAGTCCTATCTCCTTAGAGAAATTCCCAACAGAGCAGAAAATCACTTAGAAGAAATTCATCTTATTTAGGCAATACAGGTTAACTTTAATTATTAATTAATCCCCCAAGAGCCTTCCTTCTTCTGCTCCATGATTCTTCACTTGAATAAGTGAGAGCCTTATTACAAACAAGGGTGAAATATTAAGTCAGATTTTTTTTTTCTAGTACTGTATGACTGAAAAGTCTGATTCTGAAGTTAAAACTGTTCATTCTATTTTTCACTTACAAAATATTTTTTCAAGTTACCCCTAATAATTTTATATAAGTTTAATGTCAGCCATTTTACAATTTCTCATCCTCTTGCCTTGCCACAAACCAATTACTTGGAAAGTGTTTAAAACTTGAAAAGTCTCTAAAACTAGTCAAACTATATAATATTATAGTCGATCGTATATGAACTGATTTTTTTTGTTTCTTTTTAAAGAGTACTACTACCGATTATATCTCTTAAATGCTATGGTGTTTGAGTCAAAGCTACTCCTTAAAATCACTTTGTCTTGATGGAAGCCTGATGAAACTGTGAAAAAGTTGTATTTTCTGATCTACAAAGCATAATAGACATGGGCAGCCTTTCTCCTCAAACAGGGAAAGAGCAAAGGCCACATCCAGCCCCAGTCTTTTCATTGACATCAGCAGGCACTATTGTAGAGGGTTTTTTTGCTAAAAAAAAGAAAGAGCAACATCCAAACCAAAAGAACAAAAACAACCAAAACCCCACACCAAACACATATATTAGTCTTCACATCCAAAAGTGGAAAATGCACCACTGCATAGAACTAAGTTTTCTGGTCATCAACGAGTCAAGTCTTAGAAAAAAGTCTGCAGGATATAATCCCATTTTTTTCAGATTCTTTATATAGATTTGACTCATTTTCCCAATATGTTTCCAAAGCAGATTTTTCTGCATGGTTGGAAGGGATACAATTGCTGAACCATTTGTTCAGCTCAGCTGTGCAAGTCTATTGTATTTCACTGGTTATTTTCAGCAACAGAAATATTCTGTGTTTGTCTTCATAACTCCAGATAGGAAGCAGAGAAGTGTTTGGCAAGGAATATTTGTCAAGACAATGACAAGCATAGCATGATCTTTTCCACCTCCCGACTCTTGAGCATTATGCTCTCGTCTGATGCCACAGTTAATGAAAATCCGAAGTGCCTTTCCCACTACCTTCCAAAGGAACAACTTCATTTGTTAAAACATTCTGAGCCATCAAGTTTAACTAATCAGAGGGTGCATCCTGACACTTTCCCGACAATTACAGTAATCTGACAGTTTAAGATCTCTGAAGTGGCAAATGTGTCAATATATTTCAGCATCAATTGCTTAAAAAAAATTCATTAGAGTTAAAGGCAAAACAATCAAAAAAGATTCCTGTGTCAAAATAGCTATTAAGAACAGGATAACATCGTAGTTAGTTTGAAAACTATTTCAGGAGACACACTTATAAAACTGCAAGCTTTTCCCTTATGGTGTTGCAATCCACTGTTTTTCAACAGCCACAGGTTCAACCACAAGAGAGAAGGAGGAGCAACTCGGAGAGATGCCTTTACTGCTGCCATCGAGAGCAGCGCTTCCTTGCATTTACTGACTCCGCAGGGCTAAAGCGGCCCACACCTGACTTGTAGCAGATGCACTATAGACACTATCCTCTACTGACAGCAGGTCTGGTTTGCTATACCCCGTGGAATACCGATGGCATCACCCCCTATTCATGAAGGGCTGAGGGAAAAGAAAGCCAACAACAAACGACAGGTAGAAAGGTGTCTTTTAACAACAAAGAGGAAAGTACAAGTCCACTGCAGGGAGCCTGCAACAGTAGCCACAACCCCATCAATAGTTTCTTCAGGGCAAATAACTTCAGAGACCTTTGTTCTCTTGTTATATGGCTCACAGAGAGCAAAGGCAGAAAGACTTTTAAGGCAAGGCTTAAAGTTTCAGATTTTGACATTCTTAGCAGGTTCTTCAGGGAACTCCCCAGTTATTGGGCTATTAATTAGTACAGTCAACCAAAATCAGGAGAAAAAGCAGCAAAGGATTAACAGCAGAAATAATTTTCATTTCATTGCCTCCTGAAAAGATGCATTTCCAGGCCTACTTTAAATAAAAAGTCTGAGAAGCTGAAATTGTGAAGTTTGTTATATTCATCTGAGTTTTCAGCTATTGTTTCCAAGGAAACAGAAAACTAACCATTCAGGTAAACAATCTCTAGCTCAGAGCTACCAGAGTGCAGCAAGAGAGAGCTAGCAATGGCAGAAATAATAGCAGCTTGTTTTGTCCCATGTAGCACAAGAGCAACTCCACCAAAAGACAGAGTAAGGAGAACAGGAGACGACCGGTGGAAGAACGTAAGACTGAAACCGAGAACTGAAAAGGCAGAGGAAAAGATTTAACATGAAAAGCATGGCTGGCACAGAGATGAAACAAAAAGACAGAGATCATCTTCTTTCAGATAGACGAGAAAGCAGACAGGTGAAAATCAGAGGAGATGCAAAGAACTGGCTATGGTACAGATGGGAAGTGACCACAATCAGAGTATGTTTGGGAGTATTAACAAGGGATGATAGTAAGGTATTAGAGATGAAGACATGGTTTACGTATCGGTTCATTTCCACATCACTTCTACTACAGCCTGGCCTAAATTCACCATGGCTCATTAACACTTGAGAGATGCTAGCAAATGATGTTCTGTTGTGATAACGCCGGCCTTTGTGAAAGTGACTGAAGTCACAGATACCAGCTCCACTGCACTCTGCACAAACTCACCTACTAGACTGGACAATGACTTTCAATCATAGACCATCTCAATGAGACATGAGGGATGTTGAGAGAAAAGGGTTAAAAAAGCAACAACTAGCCAATTAGGAATTTTCTATTTTTTTTAATAGACAATAGGTACAAAGGAGTTTTCTTTTCTTCCAAGTAATTGCTCATAACAGGAGCCATGCCTCTAGCGTTTTAAAGTTAGATGCAAGGTGGCTACTTCGCCTCCCTCTCTTTCAGTGCTGCTCCCAGGTGGCACTTGTGCGATCACTTCCACCTTTCAGCAAATTTAGTATTTGTAAAAACTCTCGAAGAGAGACAGGCAAATATGGTGAACAGAATTAGAAAATCCTTTATTTTAAGATGAAGTGCTGAGACATACAGTAGTGCTTGTGGTATACGGAACTACATTGATTGAATGTTTAACTTTCCTATCCATCAAGTTACAAACACTTTTAAAAACAAGCAAACAAAAAACCTGTCTCTGGAACTAGAAAAGTTAATGAAAGACATTGCCCTAATATCTGTGTCATGTGCTTGGAAAAGTTGCTCCATTTTCACCCTCAACAGAAACATTATTCCCCTAACCCCGAGTAGCACACAAAAGTGTATCACCCCCTTTGTTTCTTAGGCAAGTTAGAGCTAGAAGTTTGACCACTACACCAGAAAGATGTTTTTTTCCCGTATTATTAATACACTGGCTTATACCTGTTTACGTCACAGTTCTACCAGACTGAGATCCAGCTGGCTCTGGACTTGCCTGCACCAGAAAAGTTTCCATAATAACTTTCTATTATCCCAGTGTGACTACTTACACAAGTTTTGGTACTAGTACTTTACTCATCTTTGATAGTATTTTTCTGCCAAGTCATTTTGCAGTCATTTTCCAGTTTTCCTGGCCTGTGGTCTGTTTTTCCTTGAAGTGATAGAGTCATATCAAAGAGTTAACTCTTATTGCAAGGATTTAAGATTTAAAATAATGAGATGCGTAGGAGGAAGCTGAAAAGAAAAGGAGTCTGGAAAAGCAATATGACAAATGCTTTAGAAGATCTCATTGCAATTGATAATTTATAACTTATTTTTAATAAGTACCAGACAACAACTTATTTTTAATGCTACCTTTTATATATATGTACAAACATGGAAGTTTTTGGGCTGTGGTGTTTTTATGACTTAATAAATTTATTGAGTCATAGAGCCCCTTTAAAAAGTACTTTAGAATAAGCTAAAAGAACAAAATAAGAGAGTATTCACATATGATAGTAATCATTATGCAAGTTGGCTCTTCGTGCCATTATCTCCTACACAAAAATGAAGCAGAGGTGGTGAAAATTTCTGGTAAGGTTAAGAATGGAAAACATTGACAAAGCAGCAAAATGCCAAAATTTCTGCATCCCGAGTATCACGTTCTGGTGTCAACAGCATCATATCGCCATGGTCTCCTCTAAGTGCTTTAGCAGCATGGGAGAACTTTCGAGTGGGGCATTGCAGTGGACAGAATTACTCTGAGGTAAGGGAGATTTGAGGAGGATATTTTTAGTTTCATTCTTTCTCATAGACGTTGAAAATGAAGCTTAGCAAGAAACATACAAACCTACCAGACTTCTCAAAATGCACGTGACACCACAGGCTACCGGCTGAGTCAGAACTACGTTTACAGTGTTACTTTTTCAGCTTACGGGTCTTGCAGAGTACAGTGAACAGCAATAATCCTTTTCTATGACAAATGCACAAGTCATTACAGAAAGAGAGAGGCCCCCAGTGTTCCCTCTTGCCACGGTAGAAGTTGTTTCATTTGCTATTTAAATACCACAAAATTTCCATAAAGTAGTAATAACTCATAATTTACATAGCAGGAATGGAAAATGGCTTGTGAGAGACCTCAGGAAGGCCACAGCTCAGCTTGGGAAAGGGTATCACGAAGCACCCACTCGCTGCAAGGAGAGCACCCGTAACAGAGAACGGTCTGTGAAGCTTCTAGCAACGTCTCAAAGGAGCAGAGCCCCACTTTCACCCTGCTTTCCGAGCTGACTTGAGTCAACCAAGACTTGAGACAGACCTATAAATAACTACTGTCTCCTTGCTGGGAGTAACATTCCTATCCCTTCTCATGGCAATGAAGCAATGGATTTTAAAGGTTAGTTTCAGACTGATTAAAATCAGGATTGTGAATAATGCGCGATACAGCAAAGACTGGGTGTAAATTGAAGACAGAATAGAAATTCCAGGCCAAGAGAAAATTGAACCATCATGGTATAAATAGACACTACTTGGCTGAGGGAGATGTACTTACTCAACAGGGCTAAAATCCAGAGTTATGATAGTAAGTCACTTAATTGGTACATGAGTCAAGCTCACATGTTAAACAATTATACGGAGCACCCTCCACAGGAAAGGAAGATCACTGCAGAGTCTGGTATGAGATGTCTAGAGCCCAAAGGCTTGTAAGACTACACCTTGTGCTTGCTACAGCAGGCAAAGAAGCATTTCCTCATACAAACAGGTGTCCCAGGTTTAAGAACACCTGAAAATATCAGGGTGTGATACTGGGAGAGGAACATCCAAGAAAATGAGCTCTGGACACCAATAGGTGCCATAAGGTCATCATCTTACCTAGCTGTACAGTCCCAGCCCTTCAGCTCCTTCACTCTTTACCATCTCATTTCTTTCTCCTGATGTACAGGAGATCTTAAGCAGAAGACCCTGAGGATACAGGGGTGGAGATATTTTTGGCATGAAAGAAAAAGGAAGGCTCTTATTTCCTCACTCACTTTAATAACACCAAATTCCACTTAGTTTACAACTGGGAAAAAAGCTTCCCAAACACAACCCAGTTGTTCTGTGATGATTAAGTTTAACATCAGAGAAGTCACTTCATAAGCTACTTTTGTACAAAATTACCAACTATTATAGCCATGCTCCCAGTTCTATAGGGACTTCTTAAAATTTTTTTTTTTACCTTAGCACTTTTCATGAAACACTCCAAGTTATGATTTTTTCATAATCCGCTAAATCGAGATATTATATACCGAGTACAAGGTGATAAGTTTAATTTTACTTTATATTATTACATTATATTAATGTAAATGACGTATAATTCAGTAGTATTACTTACACAAAATTCATCAGGCACCGTAACACTGCTTAGGATGAAGAGAGCACAAGGCAAAACTGAAGTTTTTTCCTGACCTGAGGACTAGGAACATGCAGAGCTAATAAAAACTCTAATCTGTCAGTTTTGAGAGTTTAATTTTAGGGGAGAGACCGATATTTAATGAGAAAACTTTCAGAGGCATTATAGAGCTATCACACCTCAAAAGGTAGCGGCCCTAGTCTCTTGGCAGAAAGGCACGGTGCTGCTGCAGGGGTGAAAAATCACGTTGGTAGATCCTCTACCATTTTGTAGCTATTGAAATCTCACTATATTTCATAGAGACATATGACTGCAATTGATGATAGACTTCCCGCCCCCCTCCCCCCCCCCAGTATTAGCTATGACATATACAGACATAATACGGGTGACGGGAAGCTCTTTAGACAGTGACAAAGCAGAGTTGAGTGGTTCTAAATATGCAATTTATTTACAGGATATAATCAGAGGAATCACACAGAAAAATTAGTGCACTTCAATCAGCAATATCCAGGGAACACCCATCATAAAAACATATATTACCAACAGTTCAAGCACAAATATAACAGCTTCTGCTGAATGATTTACACATTCAAATTATATAACTTGAGCACTTGATTGGTTATAAAAATACACATATACACTCTATATTAGCAGGCTGTCCTACTCTTTGCACGAGCAGCGACAACGCTATAAAGCACAGCAGCAATTATTTAGCTTCACCTCAGAGAAACTCTTCCCCAGACATGTTTGCTTGCTTGCTTTCAATATGGTGTTTTTGCTGAGGAGATAAAGTTCAGCTGAAATAGCTCAAGTAAACAAAACCTTAGCAGCAGCACCGGCAGAGCTTTTCCCCCTCATCCCAGAACAGCAGCCTGGAACACCAAGCCCTTCCTAGGAGCACTGACTGCTCTCACCTCATAATCCTACAAGTTCTTCCACAGGCTAATGCACATACACCATCTTTCATAGTATGGCAGGGGACCAGAAAATACCGGGAAGACACAGACAGGAGAAACAAGGTGGATCCTCCATGCCCCAGTGACTGCGCATTAAGTGTTCTTCCTCATTCAGAAACTTGCAAACGTGCTCCATTTCAGATCTTTGCTGCCTGGCTATTACCAACCTAGTAGTCTTCTAGTCTTCTTCTAGCTTCCTGTACCTCACACAGCTGATAAAGTTTATAGCTTTTTCTCCAGCTATATTGCAAATCATGCTAGTGTTTGAAACGAAAAAATGAGTCCTCTTATGTAGTACTGATTTGCAGACAGAGCCAAGAAAGGGGTTACTGATACAGATCCGAGAAACTTCATCCCAAGAGGAAATGCAATCACTATAATTCCATCTCCTAAACTTAATTAGATTAATCTTGTATTTAGTAAGAATATTTTTAAAAAAGCACCTGCTTAATTCTCACTAGCAATCCCCAGCAAAACCGTATGTATATTAAATGCATACATTAGTATGTGATAACCAGAAAGTTAAAGTGATGACGTGTCTACTTCCACCTCACTTGAAGACACCTTTCTTTAGCCCGTCAGTCGTATTAGCACTCTGTCATGCAGCTTTAGATGCATACGCACACAGGCATCCAGGGGAAGATAAGAGGAGAGGACATAGGCAGAGAGATCAGGCTAACTTTAACATTAAAAAAAACCCAACCAGACATAAATGTTATTTTTAAGAGTCAATTAGAAGTATAAATAAATATGTAGCAACAGTAAGGTCAAGTATCAGTTAGAATCAGAGCTGTGAATACTGCAGTTACCTAGGCAACATCTGCTGCTTTTTCTGTTTAGGAATTCATCCATGCAAAGTGGCATAAAAAGTAACTGAGGGGTTTCAGAAGTTATTCATGTCTCTTTAATGGAAGCCATAGTATATACATGTGTGTATATGTATATACACACTATTGTCTTAAGGTGCAAATGTCAGATTTTATACACAAAAATGTGTATTTAAAAATCCCAAAATACTATTTCACTAATAAAGAATGACAAAAAAAGCCAAAAACTTTAAAGCACCTGAAGTTAATGCCTAGGCCAAACTAGTAATCAAAATCAATTTAATAGAGTAACATTTGAATGATTTGTATATTTGATAACTAAAGACAGTTCATAAATGAGTTTTATTCATCTTGGCATTTTAGACTTCTCCGACAAAGAAAACTCAAACCAAGAAATAAGGTTACTGCATGGTGAAAATCTTTTAAGAGAATCCAAGAGCGTGTCAGATTGGCAAGACCTATTCAGTTTCAAAATCCGATGGGGTTTGCACTGAAATATGTCAGAGTTAATGGAACAATCAAATGAACCACCTCTTGTAACTTGTGTAATGGAGCGCTGTAGGCAGAGAAATTATATGATTGAATTCAGTTTCCTTCAAAGGTAATATTTACTACTATCAAAATCTTTCAGCTTAAGAGGAAAATGCTTAAAGGAAAATTTGTATCCAGGAAGACAGATTACTGCATTAATTAAAATTCACTAATTCGCTTTTGCTACAAAATGAAAAGAATAGTTATCACATTGGGAAAAAAAAAAGAACAAAATGACATTTCTGAGACATTAATCTTTACAAGATGTTAAATTACTTGAAAAACAAAGGAATTAGTCAGACTATCATTTTCTCAAGAAATGAGAGTGACTGATCTAATTGGATCATGTAACATACTGAGGACATAATTCTTCATTAAGTTTGATGAATTAGTCAGGTTCAGTAAGGACAGCTGCCTTGCCATGGACAGGCAATAGAGGAAAAAAAAGTAGCATTTCTCTGTCACCTGTTAATTTTGCCCGTTTCATTTCCAACCTGGTCTTGCACAATACCTTGCAATTCTGAAGAGCATATGAACAGGATGGTGCGTGGGCTTTTGGAGCAAGGTGAAAGAAAGGATTTGACTGCATAAATTTATAGAAAAATCTCCCTAATTATGTGCAAAATAGAAGCAGCTAATTCCATATTAATAATAAAAATGGATAAAAAAACTTGGCTCATAACTACACTGGAGATATCAGCCCATTTGGATGATCACTGTACATATCCTAAATCCAGGATAATCAAATTTCATTGGCTGTACTTCTAAATCTTAATTATTCATAACATTAAAATTAGAGACTATTAAAGTCTTCATCCAATCACTGTGAACTGGTTCTATTTTGCCATTATGAAGAGACAACACACCTGTCCTTTTTATCTCTTTGAAAGGATATCTTGCTTTGTGTTACCTAAATGCAAATTATAGTTTGGATATTGGCTTGTAATCATTTTCCAGTAGTCAAGATGCATGGTTTGCTGGTTGTTGACCAATGAATTTTCAATATTTTTTTTTTTTTTTTAAATAAGAGTTTAGGAAGCCTTTCCTCACCAAGGCTGTTCATTTTCTTGAGACCTTTCATTAAAGCATTTTCCTCTCATAACAGTGTCCACTGTTAAAACACCACTAGCCACTACAGCAAGAGTTCTGTTTGGGGAGAAACCAGTGGCTTTAATGTTTGTTTTCATAGCTTATCAGAGGGAAAAGGAGACTTGAGGAAAGGTGGAGAGGGGAGGTAGGGAGGAGCAACTTTCCCCAGGTTCTATAACCAAAAGTCTATACTCAAAGAAGCATGAGCCAGGTGGTGAAGGTACCCATCTCCCCTCTTCCCCCACCCTGCCCTGCAACAGCAGGTGCAGTGTCAGCTGATGGCACATCAAAACCACCACAAGCACAGCAACATCTAAAGACAGACACTTAATGCCTTTCCTAATCTTCATTTGCTCAGCTACTCGGCTTCATCCCCCAGCCTAAAGCTAAGCCACAGCTGCCTCAAAGAGTTCCGTCAAACCACCAGGCTCCATGGTTACTTCCAAAGAAAACTCAGTGCTTCAGCTTGGGCAATTTGCTAACATTTCAGAGGTGCAAGTTAAGTCTATACAGACCAAACATTCAGCTCCTGAATTGCAGCTGCACCTAAAATGCCTTGTGCTTACATATGAAATCCTCCAGCCCTTCAGAACAAGCAGGAAGCACTTGGGACCAGCCAGGCATAGCCAAGACAGTTACAGTTCACTGTAGCCGTCATATAAGACCGTATTATTGACACAACACAGAGGAGAGATGGTGCCAGCAACTTCTCTTAAAGGTGGGAGTGTGCATGAGCAAGGTGGGATATTTAAGAATCACAGAAAAATCACAACATTGTCGTGGTTGCATTTTAACCTCATACACAGCAATGATTTACTCGATGTATTTTCTGTGCGTAAGACTTTCCCCTAAAAGCACTTTTTCTTCCCTGAAAATTTTATCTAAACAGCTTTATTAAAAGTCAAACCTGCCAAGTGACATTTCGTACTCTTCCAGGATGCCAAGTTAAGCAGTACTCAAGTAGAAAAATTGCATTTCCCTCTCTCAACTCTGGTCACTTTAAGCAACGTCCAAGAGCATTTCTGTTGCCCATCTCTCTTTACCCATGGAAATAAGCCTGTATACAATAAGTCACATTGATTACTACAGTGCTGTCAGCCCACTTTACACTAATGCTTCCCAATTACTCTTCATTACATCTGAGATCCTACTGATCTCCAGTTTAACCACTGGAGAGGACTATGGGAGGCTCACATCCACATCTGAGCAGGGAGGACTTGCAATCGGTGCTAAAGCAAGGCATACTGGATCTTCTTGGATGCAAAGTACACAAACAGAAAAAACATGAAGTCAAGAACCTGAAGCACCTTGTTTTAGCCAAGTCTCACAGCACTGCCGCACGACCCTAACCAATCTGGCAGCAATGCAAACTGAATTGCCTGCACGCACCACCAGCTTCAGAGGGTTCAGGGAAAGAGTTGGGCAAGACCCTGCAAAATTCAGGATTTTCAGATGTTTGATTCTTGCCAAGACTGATAACATAAATGAGTACTAGCTGTTACCAAACAACCTTTACTACATCTAATGACAGAGTCAGGGCGGATGCAGTCGAAGAACAAAGCCTTTTGCATGCACACATAGAGAGAAACAACCTGCAGGCAAAAACATCCTTCTGTCAGATCCAGCTCTGTCCCTCCACAGGGAGGCAGGTATTTCAGGAAACACATGCCACAGCTCTTAGCTGTGCTTCTTTCATTTTACATCACTTAACATCTCAGACAGGTTTTGCTTTAGCCATCTGCTGAAGGTATCATCCACAGGTGTCATGATGGAAACACAGCTAACAAAGTTCAAAGTTTGAATAGAAACACATGAATTTGTATTGGCAGGGCTCATAGTGACAGAAACCAGACCTACAGAAAGCAATCGTGGCTTATTGAAAGCAGCTGACTTACAAGCAGAGCTGTCCATCCTTCCCAACTGCACAAAGTTTTAACTTCAGCTCTTAGCTGTTAGTACTTTTGCAATTAAGTTTTTTCAACACTTTATGAGACAAGTGGCAGAGGAATCATACCCTTCCTGCAAACCTCATGTGTTTCAACTAACAACTTGGTATTTCAGACTGTCACATTTCAAGGAAAATTGTTACTTCCCGCTTGGGCAGCTTGCGGTAAGGGTCAAAGGAATTAGAAAATTAAACAAGTTTGACAGAAATCTCAAAAGAAAACCACGCTCAAAGTCACCTATGGATCCTCCAATTCCTCAAGTCATTTACACTTCATGCAATTGTTTCAAAGCACCTTTTTCCCCAGAGCAAAGCATTCGTTTCAAGTGTGTTCCTACATTTCATTGTTCTAAGCCAGTCTTTATACAAGCAAACACATGAAGTCATTCGTCTGCTCAAACTCACCACAAGCAGCTTCAGCTAACCTCAAGGTCACATTTGATGTAAGCAGCTCATCACTTGGCCTCATCTTGTCACCTGCGTGACATCAGGCCAGCCTGCCAACCCCTACCCTCCCCTTCTAGCTTCTGCATTTGAGCCGTGAGGAGCGTGGGCACAACCACCTAAAAAAACTGTTATTAGTTCTTGCCACCTTCATCAGCAGTGTTAGAGATGAAGGCAAAAACCTGTGCAGTATACCAAAAAACCAAATAGGCACCACACCTACATCAACCTGGCCATGGCACCAAGAGAGCGACCTCACAGCCCTGCCCAGCGATCTGGCCGTGGCGGAGCCTCGTAATTTTACAGCAGAGCTTTGCTGTGCTAGAAGACAGCTTTGATTGTTTGTGTTTCAAGACTGAAATTTGAAACGTTTGGCAGTCACTTGAAGCTGTAGGACTTGATTTTTGCCTTTTAGTCAAGACTTAGAGATTTTGAGTAATACAGAATTAATCCTTTAAGTTGCCTAGTGTTCTGAACAGAAACACTGCAAAGTTATCTGTGGGGGAAGGGAATGACTGTATAACTTGAGAGTAAGGCTGCAAAAACATTACATTTTTCACATTAAGAAACAACACGCCTGAATTTTATTTGGAGTGACCACACAATTGGTTTTCACTTGCAGTTATGCGAGAAAAGGAGAACAAAAAGGTCTGTTTAATATTTGACTAAATTCACATCTTTTTATGTCTTAACAGCACCATAACATTTACCTACACATTTATTTAAAAATCTGCTCGCTAAAAAACAGACAAAAACAACATATTGCACTTGTGAAAGCCCAAAGATTAATGGAAACCTAATGGAATTCTTAGTCAAGTATTCACTTCCACAGCACTGAACACGCAGCCCAACAGGCTAGGAGAAGTACCAGGTCTTTTCATCTGTTGCAGAAATAACTGTTCTTTAAAACCGCTCACTTCACTTCTTATGTAAGTCAAGCATTCTTTGAAGTAAAATAAAGTTTTACAAAACACAGGCTAAATAAAGATCAGAGAACCTGAAAAGTCTCTGGTATTTTTATCTCTTTCTGCACCACAGGAGATAAAGCCTACACCAGAAACCACTTCAACAACCTCCCAGACAAACAGCAGAAACACTCTATGGATGAAGAAAAATATTAACCTCTTGAAAAAAAGAAACTTTCATAAAAGATGCAAAGAAGAAACTAAGCACCCAACTCTTACCTAGCAGAAGACTGAAGCCATACTGGTTTGTTCAATGCCTTCAGCAGGCAGAGCCCCACAAACACCTACTGCTCAAAGTCTTTCTCTTCCACCCACCATAGCACAGAAAAGATGCCACAAGTTTCCACACCACACACCCCTTTTCTCCAACCCCGGAAGATCTAGCTAGCTAATAACTTCAGCTGTAATTAATGAGCAACTTCTCAGGCATCAGATGACCCCTGCAGAGACACCTGTAAACTCTCACACCTTTAGTGAATTTACCTCAGTAAATAATTCTGCTGAGAGTCCCTAAGTAGTAGCAGAGCCTAGCTCACTCTTTATGTGCTAGAAGACCTCATATTTGCCTCCAGAAGCTTGTGAGGAGAGTCTTCTTTTGCCTAAATATGAGAGAAAGGGGCTTTTATACAGTTTTCCACTTTAAAACATGTAAACAGAAAGACTCCAAAGTCACACCTTAATCTCTAAATAAGCTGCACTTTAAGGCAATTGAGCTGTTTGTTTTGTCAAAGCTAAAATATTTGTTCCTGTTTTGAGACAGCATTTTATTGAATGAATTAAAAAGAATTTTTGAAATTACAAAAAAGAAAAAAATCAAAGTATTTCTTTCCCAAAAGCTGGGTTGAACAAATCACAGCTGCCAACAGTTTTTCCATCCCCTCAGCTGGTTCCATGTGTGAAGGTTTTGCCAGTTCCCCTCAGCTCAGAAGGGAAGCCAGTGCAGGTCCCAGCACAACAGAGCTCACATCACTAGGTTTCATTAAACATTTTGAGACGATGTTTTCTTATAAGAGTAAAAAACCTCATAGGTGTCAGCTCGTAATGCTTACGCCCTTATCTCATCCTACTCTTTTCAGCACACTTGCCAAAGCCACCACATTTGAATGTAGATTGCAAAGCAGAGGAGATGCATTTAGAACAAAGAAATAAGGTTTCTGGTGAAATTCATACCACCTAGTTTCTGTACCCGAACTTTCGCAAAGTTCAGCTTTAGAGCTGAGGTTTGGGATTGCTTATATTAATAATATTATTTATTGTTACAGTTAACCCTTAACAATAATAAGTACTGTGCCACACCTTGCCACTAATGAATTGCCAGAAACAATGGTAAAAGATACGTCCGTTCATGATGCTGATTCAAAAAAGTTGTTCTACTGAAAAAGCTAAAAGCAAAACTAAAACTAGAAAATCATTCAGTTTATGTTACTCCGTGACTTCCAAGCCATGCGATAGAGGAGGGAGAATCTCACTTTAGCAGATATATGGCACCTGCTTCATTTAGTGTTTCAAACATATTTTGTGGAACACAAATCACCTTAAAGTACAACTTCTCACTTCTCTGTGAGCAAGCAAACAAACAATATTTATGTAACTCAAACACCTCTAACCAACCACCTATTCTTACTAATTGTTCAAGCGTGGTGCACTGCTGTTTGGTCTTAAAGATTTCCTAAGTTTACTGGCATCATTGTAGGCAGAATTTGCTAAATCCTTTTGTTCTGATATGAGATTTACTTGTCTTATTTTATTTGTGACTGCTGCTTCTCTGAGACCCTCTAAAGTAATCTGCACATCCCATACTCTTACCTAGTCTAGTGGTCTGCCATGAAACATATTCCTGATACCAATTAATTTTCACTTGCCAGATCTCATAATCTACATCACCTTGGAGATGTGGACAAATAACTGAAGCTGAAAGCTCACATGAAGCTGCATCTGTCCCTCTTCTAAGTGTTACCTTGTACACTCATGGTACGATAACAAAGATTAGACTTTCCAGCTCTGCAACTTGTAGTATTCTGGTAGGTTTAAAAGAGACACCTTACACTTTCATCTAAAGCACAGAGTTCCCAGGTGGTCCCTCAGAAAAATTTCAATTCCCACTTTACAGAAAATCAAAGCCTGAATTGGTGGGTGGGCATTGTAATATGCACAGTTCTTTCATAAACTTTGTACATGCATAAGAAGAAACTTTCAGTGTCTTGGGTTCTCTTTATATGCAAACACTGTCAGTCAGCTGTAATTCACACCTACTAGATGTTTATCACTTGGTCCTAAAGAAAATGGCCCACTGAATTTCTGTTGAACATTTCTAGTTCTAATATACTTCAAATTTTGGTGTGTCAATTAGTTTTTATTCCTTAGTGCAAAAGCCAGATTTTCTTTTTATTTCTTCCATTTTGATTAAAAACAAACAAAATCCTGTAAATTTTAAGTAGTTGTTTTGAATTGAAGGCTTTTCATTGCCAGTTTTCAGCAAAAGGCTGATACTTAAGATACAAAAGTGGTTCACTTGTGTCTAATTGCCATTACATTACATCTTGCCCACATGAACTCCTCAATGAGAAGGACTGATAGGTAACTACTCAGAAAAGCAAGCTTTGAACACAGCCCATCAGTAGTTCTGAGAAGGAAAAACATCTAGCATGGGACTAGGGAAGAGAGTCTTACCTTCAGCTGTGGTAAAACCACATCTTGCTTTCCTGAATTAAACCATCTTTAAATGTTCCCACAAACTTGCTGAAGCATTTAATTCACGATGGCAAATTATAATATAGATATGTATAGCAAGAATTTGTAGTTACTTTTCATGTCATTATTTCTAATGTAAGCCATTATTTGAGCTAACGTATAGTCTAATGGGTTTGAAGTCCATTTGCTGCATTAAAAAAAAGCTGTATAGCTATCTTATTACCAAGATACCGTTTCTTCGATGTATTATCAATTGCAGTGGTAAGATTCATATGATTTACTGCATGGGGTCTTTTATCAGTGTGGATTATCCCATAAGGAACGATATCATCCTTCAGTCTTTTCCTCTCTCCCCTGCCTGGCTGCCTACTTTCATGAAACCTGCGAAGATGTACTAATTTTGACATGTCTGCCCATGGCTTAAACAGTGGATGTACTCACACAGTATGGTTGTATAAAGTCTTATCTCTTCAGGAAACCAAGTAAAAACCACCCACCATCTACTGTATCCGGTTGCAGACATCATAACTTACCTACATCTGATCTTTGCCATGACTGCTTCCCAGAAGAGCTCTGGGTAACTCCTGCAGGACCAGAGCAATCCATCTTCTAAAAAGGCAGATCTGTAAATCTACTCACCAGGCAAATGGAGGTGACTGCCACAGTCACCCCACACCCATCTGCTGAATGTTGGGCTGCCCTTCAAGCCACTAGGCACATGGTTTTAAATTTTGAGCCTAAAGAAAGACCAGGAGTGGTCCCTGAGAAGGTGCTTTAGAAGTACTGCCAAGGTTCTTTAGATGTCACAAGGAACATGTGGATCCAGACACATTGACTTGCAAATGTGAGATCTTTCCACACTTCAGCTTACTTAGCCTACTGAAGAAAAAAAGAAGGGTTTTATTATTTCTTAGGCAGGTAACAACATATTTTATGCTGTTTATTCCTTCTGATGAAAATATATTTTAAATAGTCTTTATTCAAAAGGCAAACTAAGCTTTCAAGCAAAGACAGAGAGAAAGAACTTGAAAAGATAAAGTGTAAATTGTGATTGTTTCACGCTCAGGAAATTGCAGCAGCTTGAGGCATCTCTGGAGTTGTCCGAACTGACTTGCTGGAAGCTTTGCCTTCCTCTCTGTCAGCATATCCAGGTGTTTTCTCGCAGTACTCCCCTCTCACAACCCCACTACCTCCCACAAGCAGATATTCAGGCACAAATCACATTGTAAGAAGCAGCAGCACAGGGTCTGAAACCTTTTCTTTTGACATTGAATTCAACCAAAAGCTGAAGGCTCTTCCCTAGAGGTGAGAGGCTCTTGAATAAACTCATAACAACTGCAAACCCAATTTTTTAAAACACTTACTTCCCTGTCAATGAAAGCCACCTGCAATGGCAATTAATAATTATTGATATATATTGGTAGTAAATAAGGGATAGACTAGCTGCCTCATAACCTGGAAAAACATGCCTTTGCCCTATTCTTGGTGGCGCTTTTATAACGGAACTTCCTTTAGGACAGTTTTTCCTTCCTCTCTGTACCTTTGTATAAAAACAAGCCAAAAAAAAATCAAACAAAAAGCTTTGGGTTTAGTCTTGCAGTTTCTTTAGGGAGAGGTAGAAAGACATAGGATGTATCAGTGCAGTCCTCTTGTAATTTGGCAATCTCTGCAAAGCACCACTGACCCACTTCAGCCCTTTCAAGAACAGACAGCATTTTGTGAAGCATTACAGTCCATTACATGTGTTTTAGATAAATACGTAACAAAGAAAAAAAAAAAAAATAAAAATCTCAGAGTGGCACCTGAAGCCGAAGAAAGCAGCACTAAATGAAAGCGGGAAATTTACTAGAACCTTGTTAAAAAGTCTCAACTCTTTTTCTCTTTATGGAAGAGAATCATACTGGTATATTGTACTCAGTCAAACTGTTTTTCAGCCACAGTGAAAGCCTAGCCTCTTATTAAAAAAAAAAAAAAAAAAAAAAAAAAACCTTTCATAGCTGCCCAAAAACTTCTCAAAGGAAGTCAGGATCAGTTGAGAAAAGGAAATGTGAACACTTCCGCCTGTGTTTTTCACCATTTCGCAGATACTAAAGCCTGGTTCTCCTTTGGATTACCTAGTAAAATAGTTGTGCACTGGTTCTTATTTGACCTTGCTTAACCAAAGAGCCTGTCAGGGCACTCCACTAGTCCCTGTGGCCCTGCCCAGCCTCCCCTGGGACCTGCTCCCACACTGTGCCGTGGGATGGGCCCTGTTCCGGCATCCCAGGGATCCCCCTTGGCTCCCCAGCCCTTGCTGCATCCCCACAGAGCCAGCGGGGAGAGAAAACCATTGCACTGTTCTGAAAAAGAGAGTGCTGATAAAAGAGAAAGGGCCCATAAACTTCTTACCAAGTCTTCCCTTGCACCAGGCACAACACAAATCAGAGGGCTTTCACTCTGCAGAAACACAGCTGGTTCTGTGTCTTCAGTTTAATTTGCATCAAGTTTCTATAGGTGTCTCACCAGAGGATGTGCCTATAGTGACCTCAAAGAGAGCAGCAAAACTGCAAAGACAGCTGGCATTGCTTTTCTAATTTTAACTTTCCCATCCCCAGCCCTCCTTTAGACACCTTTTCCCACTGATTTTGAAATATGTTTAATGACATAAAGGTCCTACTCTAACAACATCATGAAGTGATAGGGCATTTACCCCAAGGTTCATAGCTGCCAGATGAATAGTGATGATGATTTACATGGGAGAAGACACAAACTGACAGAAAAAGGCTACTGGCTGCTGAAGTTTGTAAATCTTACTGTCAAGGAATATATTCACTACGCAATTGGTAAGTTACCTGGTGAGTGAAAATAACTGGGAATATCTCTAGCCCTGACAATTTCATGCTGTCCTGGTTTGAGTGGCATAGGATCAATTTCTCTTCTAATGCTAGGGAAAACTGCACATTTAGAAGACTCTAGTGTCTGAATTTGTGAAAATATTTACTTTATAGCCAGCTATGGTGTGTGGGTTTCAAGGTTTCGAGCTCGCAAGGTGCAGGGATGAGGAGGGGCAAGACCCGGGCACTTGACCCAAGCTGGCCAACAGGATTATTTCATACCATGAACATCACATTAAATATAAATTAGAAAGTTTGCTGCAGAGTTCTCTCTCTTCCTTGATGGCAGCAATCCAGAGAACTTCTTGCCCCAGTGCCGGACCCCTGAGGCCTTCCCTTCTTCCCGAAGACGTAGCGCTCACAGTGTCCGACATTTGCTGTCCACTGCTGGGAGCGCACAGCTTCCCACTGATAGAATGGACTGAGTATAAGCCTTGTATGTTTTATATTGGTACCCGGATCAGTATTAATTCTTTAGTGTTATTAATGCTAATTATCTAGTCTTATTCTATTAAATCTGTTTATATTTCAGCCCCTGGGTTTCCTTGTTTTTTCTCCGATTCCTCCTCCTGGGTGGGGAAGGGTCATCAGGTGATAGAATAATCATCTAAATGACAATAAGTTGTTGTGGGTTTTTCAAACCATAACACATGCCAAAAACGGAAAGCAATGTTAAACAAGGGCCCTTCAAAAAGCAGGATATTGACAAAAGAGCATCACTGGATACCTGCATGTTGTCCTCTGTTGTGGACATTTCAAACCATTGAATATATGCAACCACTATGCTTGGAAGGTAACTCTTACTGTGATTCACAGCAATGGTCTACATGAAGATCTGGAGGTGACCTGCATGACGCTACCCTACCCACCACCCGTGGCTGGCTGTCCATCTGCCTGTTCCTTCTCACCCCCACCCCTCCCAGTAAGCATTTGAACCATCCTTGCAAAGTGGAAAAAATGTCAATAGGACAAACTGAGAAGGGTATGGTAATTAGGTCTGGGTTGTTTTGAAATGGAGAAAACTAGTAAACCCATAACCACCAGTAAAGAGTTAACTAAGGTGATCTAGGGCAAGAAATCTCCACTGATGCCTCTTATTTTGTAATTCTAGCCTTCTGTTTCCTTGACTTTATTACAAATGCTCCCAAATCAAGATGTTCTGTTTTGCATCAAGCAAAATGTTTTGTTCTATGCAGAATAATGCATGTGCTTGTTTATTCCAGAATCAATAAGCTCAAAACTCATCTTAGCTGATCCTATTATATTGATCTTCAAGGTGTTTTCACAAATTTGGCCCCCCACATTATCATCACATTAATAACCATATTATTCTTGCAGCCTTAGTGCAGATTCACCAAGATATATTCCATGACTGTCCAGCTCAGTTAAAAATCACTCTGCATATTAATTTTCTTAAACTCAAACAAGTATCTGACTGGATCAAGGCGTAAATGGAAAAACATGGTGATCTTCAGAACTGGCTTAAGAATAACACAGTCAAGCTATAAGAAAAAGGAGGGAGGAAGACAATTATATCTTCTTCCTTTTCCTAAAAAATGTAAAGCTATTTATAATTAAGAGCCACAAAAGCTCTTGAAATAAATTTATTTCAAAAGACAGTTATGCTAATTGTAGATTCCCTTAAATAAGAAAGACTTTATAAAGACATTTTATAATATAGTCATTGACACAGAGAAAAACTGATTTACATGATACATAACCTCTTTTAGCAGCACGTGCCAAAACTGTTTGGATTTATTAAAAAATTAAGTCCCTGTGAACGTTATACTTGGTTATATCCCTAGTGCAGCAGGGAACAGGTGCCCAGCATCTTCCTGGTTGTAAGAATACAAACCTCCGAAAGTATTGTTATCTACCAGGTAATAGCTGGTAATTTCAGACACATCCAAAGACACCCTTCATTCAAACTACAATTCAGGGAATTCTTAATATAGAATGATGCCTCTCAGGAGAACCTTACCACCCAATGTGTACTGTATTTGTTAACACACTTAAGCCTGTGTTTTCTAGCCAAAATAAAATATATGAATAATAGCTGTATACCAGTTTCTGGTTTGTATGAGAAAGATCCGAAAGCAGAAATTTGAATGAGGCGGTGAAGACATGCATGGAAAGTGTTGCTGCCTAGAAGCTGTGAAAAGTTCAGGACAGATGGATGATGAATAATTACAGAATTGTAGGATTAAAAGAGTTAGAAGAGCTTCATTACTGCTTGTACATCTGCCTGCCAATTCAGACTATCTCCCCACATACTGGTAGCCACTTCAAAGGCAGACCGGAAAGGAAGGTCAAGGCCCTTTACAACAAGACCTACAAACTAGAAACAGCAGAATGATAGAAATGGCTATAATTCTTATTTATACAGTATACTCCTGTTTCAGTAAACCAAATAGCTTTGTTTTCTTAATCATTTATTCCCAGCTCATGTTCCTTGTGTTGCTTTTTCCATCTTTCATGGTTGCAGAAGACAAGTTCTTTGAATGGCTTAAACTGATTTCAGCCCTTTGGAACTGGCCACTGATATTCAACACCGTGTCCAAACCTGGTCACTCTAGAGCTAACTTAAGCTATGCTTTTCTGGGTTTTGACGAGGCTCCTTTTCAAACTGCTCTGCAAATTCCACTTGCCCTTCTTACTCCCACCCAGGTATTACTGAGTGGGATCATTTTTAAATACTTTCACATCACAGAGTATCTTCTGTGGGCTTCTACTTCTTCTAGTGGAGTACCTGAGATGGCGTCACGTGCTGCTCTGTGGTGACATTGCGGATAACAGGAACATGTTACCAACGGCCTTTGCCTAAGGGCGCTCTGCCACCTGTCTGCTTCAGGTATGAAGGGAGCCGAGGCCAGAAGGATTCATACGGAGATCAGACTGACTGGTCCCTTCTCAGTTTCAGATTTCTTTGAAACCGTTTAGAAGAGGGCAGAGTATTTAACTGAACCCATTAAGTTGTGTTGGGCTAAAACGTCTTTTCCAGAAAGGCCTGAGGACATCAAACAGCGTGTTTACCTGTTCCTGGAGTGATATGCTAGAAATGCTTAAGCCCTCTAAATCTAAAAAGTGATGCCTAGTTTCCCGTTTGAATTGGCTTGATCTCTGCACTCCTTGATTCAGGTCTTGCATTTTTCACTGAACTCAATGTATTGGTTGGTATCTGATGTGCAACCCTGCAAAGGTACTCAGAGACACTACATTCCAGAAGCATTCCTCCCTTCTGTAAGTGTGACCTTGCATGCATTGCTGCTAGATGCTGAATTTTGCAAATTTTTTTTGTGTTTAAAACACATTTCAGCTGAACAGGCTCAGCTTAGCTCTGTGATTTACCTCTCAACAAAACTTAACAACCGGAAACTTTGAAAAGATTTCATATACCTTTCTCTGTTGTTTATAAAAAGCTCTGAGTTGTATCAGACCTAGCACTAGTCTTCACAGTTTCATCGGAAATACTGCAGTTCAATGACGATTTTCCGCTAACAGCGACTTTTGGGGATCTGCCAGTGCACACACCATTTCTCCTAGGCTTTACTACTACAGTGCTATTGCTTTTTGGTTGGTTGGTTGGGTTTGGTTTTTGCCATTGTGGGGTTTTTTTGGCTAAGTGACACAGCGAAGTCCCTGAATACTTAGAAATTACTGGGATGCCTTTGAGAAGCATTACAGAATAGCATCTCTAGCTCTGTTTACAGTCCATAAGAGAAAGCCTCCTTCTCAGGATGTTCTCTCATATAAAGGTGTGTGGATGCATTATGATGTAGCAAAATGCATGAACGAGGGGCATCTGTAAACTCCCTCGTTAAAACACTGAGCATCTAAGTGCTGCTACCACTTGAACTACCACTTAGGACTGAAATTATCCCACGAGTCCTATAGGCATCTTAACAGAGGACTTTTTACCTGTTTCGTGACAAAGGAAAACTAATCAGTGCACAAGGATACAGTTGAATTTCTTGTGCCTTAACACACTGGCACAAAAATCAGAAGTTAACCAGTGAGTCACGACCCAAGCATGGTGAGATCGGGCTGCCCTGGGAGAGGTTAGACTTTGACACAATGAGACACTGAGCGTGGGAACCCAGGGCTGGAGCACTGGCTCTAAGAGTGACATCGTGCTGCTCCATACATGAGCTAGGGTAGCTTTGCCTGGTGCAATAACATGGTCTGGCATCCATGCTTGAGATACAGATCGGGAGACTTTCATCTGTAAAGAGAAACTGCTAGGCTGATCAGAGACTGAATTTAGATGCAGTTTTTCCTCTACTAGGAGAACCTGCTTTGCAATCGTGTATCAGATAATGTCCAGGCTGCTTCTGTAAATTGCTGTTTCCTCCATATTTAATAAATTACAGTGTTAAGAAATATAATGCTAATTGGTTTACATTACAGATACTCCCCCAAAAGAGTTGATAATTCCTCAGTGTTCAGGATGAAGCCAGAATGTAACAGCCTTCTGCACCCTCAGCCCTGCTCAGGGCTTCAGTGGAAGAAGGCACGTCCCCTCCCCGCCTGGAGAGCTGTAAGCAGCACGCAGGACAACCGCCATTTCGGACATTTCCTCATTGACAGGAGTCACTGTGCAGACTTCCTGTGCCCTTCAGAGAAAGATACACAGCAGCAGGCTAAAATCCTCGGGAGATCAGTGCAGAAAATACAGAGCGAATCCAAAAGCTCCCAAGGGACTGGTTGAAGAAGAGGCAACAAAATTGATCTCACACTATGGAGAAAAATCATGCACTGTTTGTGTCTTCAAACAGCCATTCTTTTTCATAAAAACTCTGTCTAGTGTTCCTTGCATTTGTACTTGGTTTGAATTGTACTTTGCCTGTTTAAATTGCAGGTGAGGAAAATTTCACTTCTGATCCCCATTTCCAACAGCACCGAGACCCTGTCAGAGGTAGAGGCAACACCCACAAGAAAAATACAATTGGCAATACGGCACCCTGGAGTGAATGAAATAAGTTTTTTTCCTTTCCTTGCAGATGTGTATCATGCTGCCAAGATGTTCAAGACTCCTTTGTAACCAGCTTTGGCCAAATGCTCCATAGGACAGTGTCCACAGTTCTGACATTAAAGCCAGCAGAAGTCTGCGTGAGGAATATCATACCAACACTCACCTTCTTTCTCCTGTAGGGGACTCACTTCTTCTGTGGCAGGTTCAAATCTAATTATTTTCCAGAAAAAAAAAAAAACAGTTGTACGTGGAATTGCTGATGTAAGGCCAACACAGTTCCAGGATTCTCAAATTCAGTAGCAAACAGTGAAATATAAAATGGGAATTCTAGATGTTACAAAACAAGGAAAAAAAAACCAAGACAAAACAAAAAAAAAAAAAAAAACCAGACAAAAGGAGCATTAAGTTTGGAAAGAACCTATAATTTTCAGACTCTTAAAGTAAATTATCACACATAGTTACAGCCCCTTTCTAATCATTTACACCTGATTTTGAGTTCAGGCTGCTTCTTCCTCCATGACATAGAGGGAAATTTTCCTGAAGATCCAATTATATCATATAGTGTAGCAGCTATAATTAAATGAGAGGAAGCCTGATCTGTGCTCCATGACACTGGGTTGTATAAAAGATTTGTGAGTAATTGGCTTAACTGAGAAGAGCTGTAAAATTATGCTAACAAATCAGCCAGAGCAAAGATTTGGCTACCGTAATAGAATTTGGAGTTTAAAAGTCTTTTTCTTCCTCAAATGCACACACACACACACACTTTAGTTTATTTACCTTTTTTTTTTAATGTGGAAACATCCTGAAAGGTAGAAAGGAGTTCCATAAAATCTTAATTTAAAGAAAATTCCAATAAATCTTACCCATAAACTGCCTCATATTAACTCCTTTTGACATATCAACATTCTCCAAGAATCCTTTCTCCCACTAATTAATGGAAATCAGGCCATCGAACTCTGTGAAGGAGAAAGTTTAGCTGAGACTTGGGACTCTCCTAGATTTTTCAAAGGTTGCCTCATGTGGTTTTTCTAGGAGTTTCAATTAAATTGAAATAAATCCAATTACTGCCAAAGGTAACATATGATGCTATACCACACCATACTTTTTATCTATTTTTGACTCAAATATAGACTTTCTCCTATGTTTTTTATATGTTTTCTAAGAGAAAGATGTTTACCAAGGTGCACACCTCAGCACACATCAGCTTATAAGGGAATTCAAGCCAAAAAAATGCTTCATACATAAATTGTGTGAAGACAGAGATAAAGTAAGCTGCAAATCCTTTACTGGTGCAGGGTTTTGCATCATAATTTTATTTGTGTATCACTTAATGCAAGCTTCTGAAAGGGAGATCAAATGGGCTGAGATGAAGGTAGATCCATGTGATCTCTTCTGGAGTATTTTTGTTTGCAGAGTTAAGTGACCGAGGTCCATATTAGGGACAGTTGTTAGATCCACGTGAGCCCTTAATTTAGCATACTTCCATGGACACCAATATATTTGCCTTTTAAGTCCTCAGCTCAAGTACACCAGCAACCATCTGTATCTGGCTAGAGTGGACAGTCCTCAGCTTAACCTTGGAGTAAGGCCATAGTAAGGCACTTTAGCTGTCCTTTCCACCACTCCAAGGAGAAGCAAAGCCAGTACCCAGGTAGAAAAAGGGGTATACCTATCCCATCCCCAAACACCGTAACAGAGCAACCACTCAGCCAAGTGTTATCAGGCAGCATCAGCAGGAGCTTCCTTGCTTTGTTTACGCTTCCAATTCACTTCAAGTAAAGCAAAAACTGCATTTGAAGTAAAGGAATTACTTCGCAGAGTTTAATGCAGTTTCTCCCTCCTTCTGCATGGTTGTGTAGAAGGTAGCTCAGGAGACAGCTCTTGATTTATGGCCAGTATAAATCAAAGAAGGGGCCACGAATGGACTGCACACAATCTAATTTGTCTGGGATCCCCAGAAGAGTTTGCCAACTACTAGAAGATTAGCAGTTCTCACCCTGGTGACAAGAACGTGCCTTCAGCACTGATAAATATTCAGAGACTACCAGCTGCTGACTGCTTGCTGCGTTTCCAAAGAACCATGGGGAGTAGCTCCACAGGGGGTCTGAGAGAGACACAAGCTTGAGTGATGTAAAGTCCGAGATTTCAGCAGGCTGCAGGGACTGAGCAAGTTTAAGAATTCAGGGAGACATCTCCCCAAAACAGAGTTATGAAGGGCAGTACAAGTGCTGCATTCTCACAATAAACTGCCTGAAGAATATTCAGAGCTATCCTTTACCACAAATCTACAGTTTTCATTTGTTCATAGTTACATTTCTATGTATATAATGTTTCTATAGACTTATCAATCTATCAATGCTTACCTGAAGCACGTATGAACAGATGCTGTTGTCTACCTCCACCTCAGAAGGAGTGTCATTGAGTATCAGCAGTTCCAAGTAAGCCAGCAGCACTTTAGCGCTTCAGAAACATTAACTTTATTAACCATTTCAGCACTAAGCACTTTTTTAGAATCCAGTTAGAATTCTTGCCCATGATTCCAACCCTTTTTCCGTAACTCCTGAGACACCAAGGGCACAACTAGTTGTCCACCACCAAGAAATTAGCTGGGAAAATTTTTGGTGCTTTTTTTTTACACAAAGCTGTAACTGAAATTCTAATAGGAGTCAATTCAGATATCTAGATAGAGACATACAGACAGAAAGATAAAACCAGAGCTGAAAATTAAGCTTAACCTGGCAAAAAAAGAAAGGGTATGGGATCGTATAATAACTTTCCAGGGCGAGGTTATTCCCACTATCTTTCAATACGGTCAGTGCATGTTAAGAGAAGGCTGCTAACACTGCAGAGGGGAGCATTAGTTTTCACAGAAAACGTGAGTGGTACAGGGTATTCCTCACATTCCTTCTCCACTCTGGATTTTTCATCCTCTTTACATTTCATACCATTTGCTCCCTCACCAGACTAGATAAATTTGGCTAGGTATGCCTTTGCTACTGACTGTAACCATCTTTGTGAAACTCCAGCCATAATTCAGAAGCAGAGCTCAGTGCTGATGGACAAGAGGGGACACGCTGGCTTGCTTTCCCTGCACTGCTGGCTGTGCCCCTCTGTTCTCTCACGTCACCTGTGGGGCCCTGTCACCAGCTGATCCTGCTCACTAAATCAGCACAAACCCACATCTCGTGCAAGAGCACCCACAGCAGACTGTTAGCCGAAAGGCCTTGAATCTCAGGTGTGACAAATCAAGATTTACTTTGTAGGAGCACACTACAGCTGCCTAGAAACATCCACAGTGAGCTTGCTGTATGTTCTGTGTTTGAAAGCAGGCACACAGTTTGTAACGCTGCTCCATCACTCATCTTCTGCTGAAGCTGCTAATTGAGCTGGAATCTTGTGGACCAACGCTTTGACGTTAGTAAGACAAGTTTCCAGAACTATAATTAATAGAATAACCTTGGTCTGTCCTAGAAGAGTCTGGTGATAGCATTTGCTGAGAACTGATCTTTTTTTCTAATGAAAAAACTTGCCTTAGGTTTTATCTGCTAATATTAGAAAACTATGACTGAAGCATATCTTGCAACTATTCTTTTTTATTCTCTCTACAGAGTAAAATTACGCTCTGGTTTACACAAAGTAAAAATTCACCTCTTGATCAAGAGAATTTTTATGTTCACTTATAGATTTTATTTACTGTTATGTATCCCTAGAGAGCCTGGAATCTCATAGTTAAAAACAGATGAAAATTACTTTCTTAGCTTTTTCCTTACAAGCACATAAATCTCATTCCATGTAGCAAATATTTGTCTCTAGAGAAAACATATTTAAACTTCCCCTGAGATTACAAAAGCTCCATTAAAGCAAGAAGCTATTCTATCACATCCAAAACAACATCTAAGCCCATCCCAGTCCCCTGTGAAGTGGCCAACGTTTCTCACGCCCTCTGAGTTTGGCCAGTGCCCCTGCTGCACCACAGGGCAAGACGTCGCCTCCGAGCTGAGACCTCTGCCCCTGCTCGCCCTCTCTAGCCCACAGCATCAGGCAAAGGACCACAGTACCCTGGGAAGAAAGATGCTGGCAGTCACCTCCAAATCAGTTACCGGTGTGCCTGGTCTCCAGCAAGAGCCAGTAACAAGCTGCTGACAGCTATCACCGTTAAATACTTATGTCGGCTGTGCTTGCTGAAGTCCAGGCTGAAAGAGAGCGCAGAGCAGTGTTCATCAGCACAGCTGAGCTGGTGGACAGGCTCCTGGCCCCACGGACCACTCCTCCCACTCCCCACGGCCTCGGCACCCAGCCCCATCCTCCCGTGCCTCTGTGCTCCTGCTCCAGCTGTGGTAGTTTTCCGCCCTCTCGCCGAGCCCATCCCCCTTCCTCAAGCCACAGAAAGGTTGATTTGCCTTGTTCCTGGGGAGTTTTCCTTGGCTCCCCAAATAGTCTGTTGGGTGCTGGTATCGGCACTGGAAGTAGGAGCAAGAAGAGGGACAGGAGGGGCAGAGGGCTTCTGTGCCTGACAGCAACAGGCTGCTAGATCAGCTCACCTTCACCGCGGAATCCTACCCTCTGGCACGGTCAGGCAGGGTGGCCGTGAAGCATGCATTGGATCAGCGGAGGAGTTGTACCCCTTTCTCACCAAAGGACTTGTTGTTCAGCCGTTAGGGGACGAGAGATGACACCAGCCAGTGAAGAGACGTTCGCACCCCTGAGAAAAGAAGCAATCCTTCGTCTGAGAACATTCTTGGGTAAGAAAAAAAACAAAACAAGTCACAAGTAGGATGAAGGCCCCCACAACACTTCAAAAGGGGCAAGGTCGATACATTCTACCAGGACAAGGTTATTTATAACAAATAACAAAATAAATAAATAAAAAAAGAAAAAGGCAAAAGCCAGGCAGAATCACCATGTCAGGGAAAAATCTACAACCAGTTCCTGAAGAGAGGGTGATTCAGCAACTTCTGATTTACGTATGAGTAGATCAGACCTGTCTTTTCTATTTTAGATGTTTTATTTACATTTTACCTTAACTTTGCTTGAGTTAAGAGTAATTTCAATGTAACTGAATAACAAGAAGCCATTCCTCAACCATGGATCTGATAGATTTGTACAGTGGTCACAACAGGGTATAAAAGCTCTAAATTCTCACGCGGAACAAGGATTATAGAGAAAATGTCACTTATTAGACTAGTACAGAGCAAAGAATTAGACAAGCCTTCAGACATGTAACCCCTTCTTGATCTTATAAGGACAATTACATCCTTAGACCATCATGGCTACCACGAATCCAGTATGTTGGATGGTATATGTGCTCTCTATATATATACCTCCATGCCATGATACAGCATGGAAAATTAAAAAAAAAATTTCTGTATGAACCTGTAACTAAAAAGTGGGACCTCAGTTTGTGTGGGCACAAGCTTGTCTGATCTTTCCAGAAATATCTGTCAGTCTAGAAATATCTCAAAGGTATTACTTCTATTTATAGAATCTTGTTCTGCATGTATCTTTGGTCCTTTGTAGCTACAGAAAAGTATCACAAGTTTTAGCATAGGCTTCAGATCCTCCAGAACATACCAGGCCATGAAGACCTGAAGCAAGTGGAGCTGGTGCATGATGGTGACTAGCAGAGAGATGCCTCTTCCCTCAGATGGGGAAAACCACAGGACAGAGCACAGGGAATGAGCGGAGATCTAGAAAACATGATCGTTCAAGAAAGGCTGAAAATCAGAGAACATGAAAGGCCATCTTCAAATACGTAAATGTAGTCATAAAGGAGGTATATCCTATGAGGACAGAATGAGGAATAATGAACTGATATTGCAGCAGGGACATTTAGAGGGCAGGGAAATCTAAGGGTAAAGAGGACGAACTCTTGGAGTAGATTTCCAGATTTCTGGACTCCCACTCTGGAGGGCTTTGGTACTGGATGGGGCTACGATCTGTCACGGATGCAGCAGAGCAACCTGATTCTTGGAAAACTCTTCCAGCCCAACCCTCTTCCAGTCTTTTTTCCGTATACGTTTTTCTTTTATCTTACTTCTAGTTCTACATGCTGCCATTCTTCAGGCCATTTTGACTCCACTCAGTAATCCTTTCCCTAACTTTTCATGGAGATAATCCACCCCGGTTTTCCCTTAATTTTCTGTGGTTAAGTTTACTGAAACACTCAAAATACAAAGAAACACAAGAAAGGCATTTGAAGGCAGCAAGATCAAAGCAAATGTGAAATGTTTATACCTAGATATTTTCTGAAGTTTGTGTTGTTTAAAGGGGAAAAATAAATTTCACAGTGATATGCAATGTAGGACATTTTCCGACGATCGTTTCTGGCAAGGTTGACTGCAGCAGTTGAAGTTAAAAATTAGCTTTATCCTGGCCAGAGATGTGCTATTTTGTGCTTTTGTTGTACTGCTCTAAGAGATCACACTTGAATAGCCTGCAGACACTGCTGGTCTCTACTAGAGGAAAATTACATCATTGACTGTAGAAAGCCTTTTTGCTGACGGGCAACAGATAACACCACCTCAGATGTTTAGCCTCAAGTTCCTACCTTTCCTAGTTTCATGGATAAATTCACTGCTTTCAGGTAATGGCTTTGACAGAATGCAGATCAGACTGGGGAGAAGTAGGAGTTCAGCTGGTTTTTGTTCTCACTGGCCACTGATGGAGCTCCATGAGGTTTCTCTGATCCTGTTAGTGCTGCCACCATAACTGTGAGCAAGAGAAAACTGACACTAAATTGTGGAGATGGATTTGTAGAACTGCTTTTTGTCAAAAAGTTTGCGGTATTCACTAAAGGCAGGAGGCGAGAAATCTGGCAGGTTTGTTTCATTCATTTGTTTTACATCCCTTCATTGGGGTGTTACTAAGAAGCACTGCAGAGACTAAGCACCTGTTGATGAAAAACTATTTAAAACACTTGAGGTAGTCTAACATTTATGCTTCTGCTAATTTTGAGGCTATGCTCTTAGTAGCAGCTGCTAACAGCTTCTCCAGGTCCTCGTTTAAACAAAATCAGCTTGTCAGCATTTGCCTGTCAATGATTCCCTGATAACACCAGCAAGTAATTCAGTGCTTTAGGAGCTTTTCTTTGATCGGTGTCCATGAAAAGGTAACTTTTTTGTTGTTTTGGTGGACTCTAAGCCACAGATTTCTTACTTTTCATTCAGAACTCAAAGTTTGTACCTCCTAAAGTATTTGCTTCTCAATATGGTCCCTCATACAGCCACAGGGCTGAATTCTGCTTGCAGGTAAATTTCCACAGAAGCCAACAGAGTCGTGGACAATTGCATTTAAGGACAAGTTGTGGCGCTCTGCAATTAACATAGAAGTCAGTCAGGACAGCTTGAATAATACAGCAGCTGATACAGACATTTTATTTATCACACAGGCAATTTGTTCCAATTCAATTTACAAATTAAATCACCTTCCAAGCTTGGGTAGGACACTCTGACAAAAAGGTATGTGTGTTCCCAACATAATGATGTAGTCTTCTCTTTCTGATTTAGTCCTTAGTGTACGTATCTTTGAATCGCAGCATTGGAAAGCAAAGCCGTGAGGTATGAAAAAATATTTCCATTATCTAAAATTTTAAAATTGGTACATTTTCATATCAGTATTCTCTGCAATTCCAGCGTGCTAGTTTGTTATCCAAGTACCTGATGTTCTGCAGTGTTCTCAGTTCTGAATATATTTTGGGGGTTTTGTCCATCACTGCATTTATCATGAGCCCTTCCAAATCATCTACAATTAGTCTTGCTATTACATGGACTCATGTTTCAAGTGTCTTTAGTTAGTGTAAGAAAAACTGACAGCAACCAAGAGAAAAATATGTCAAAGGAAAGATAAAGTAAAAGGTAGTTTTGAAATTCTCTGCCCACAGTTTTGATTTAATTCGCTGTTGTCCATGTGGTAATAAATTAATTAATTTTCAGTCATTTGAATGTTGACATTGAAAAAAAATACTATTTAGTGACTCATTGTATCTGTAACCCAGTTTTTGATTTAAATAATAAGATTTTGTTAACGAATAGAGTTTACAAAATCTGAAAATTATATGTTAAAAAGATGTGAGAAGTGTTATTTTGCTTTTCTCTAGCAATAAGATCTCCGTCAGTAAAGTTAAAAACAAAACAAAAAATTGATATTTTGATTCCTCATGTGGGCTGGAAGAAAGAGTGAAGTGAATTAACGTTACATAAAAAGGGAACTGAGAGTCATCAGCCCATTCCAACTGTAGTAAACAGGACCCTCAAGTGCTGTTTTACTGTAGATATTTTATTGAACTACAAAACTAAAATACTAATGAAGAGCATAAATCTTTCCAAGAGAACAGAACGAGCTGTGGAATAACGCTGCCTCTATTTTGAAAGCTGTGGCACATCAGGGGAAAAAAAAAAAAAAACAAGGGGAGGGAAGAAGGAAGGGTAGAGAAGATATCTACCAAGACGCTTGTTTCCTCTCAAGACAGCATGACTTCAGTACTTCATGGGCATCTTCCCTTCTCTCCATCTACAAGAGCAGAACAGCCTCAACACTGTGGAGTTCTTTAGCCTCTCTGCAGCCATCAAAGATGCTAGTCAAAAAACATTAGCCCTGGCCGGGAGCTGTGTTTGGCGAGACGCCTACTCCTTAAGGCACAGGACAGATCTAAAGAGGGGAGGCTCAGCCAACGTAGTTATTCAGACCAGGCAAGCGTATGGGTCCAGGGGCACTGCTGCAGCTCTGAGCAGGCAGTAGGTACCGCTTAGGGGCACAAGTTCACCAGTACAGCTATAGCCTAGTTGAACGTGGGCTGACCCCCCTGGCGCTCCAAAATCCGTCCTGGGATCTCATGAACCAAATGTTCAGCTGGCAAAAAGTTAAGGTACTGACCATGCTGTAGCTACCTGAGTTTATGTAAGTTGAAGTCCAATGCCCAGGAAAGAGTATAAGTAAAAAGCTGAGATTCAAGGCTAATTCTGGAAATTCTTCCCAGTGGCTTAAAAAAGAAATGCCTAAATGCCTTTACCTGGGGTTTCCATAAACCAAAATAATCTTCTCCAAGTCAATGTCACCACTGAGTTGCATACACAGTTTGTAGCGTACTTACTTTAGCAGCTCATAACATCCCTCTCCCTAAAGCTTTCTCTCTCCATCTCTGCAAGTTGTTTGGAATCCTTTTCCTTTTTATTACCCTCCTCCCTGCTCCTCTAAGTTCCGGGTTTAACAGGACTCACATTTTATTGACTTCTGCCCTGATGCTGTTTTGCTCTCTTCACCATGGAGAGACAGGTCTATGGCTTCCTTCGCCTTTGCTATGCAATTGACAGAAGAAGGCAGAAAAGTAGGTCAGGCCATCTTCAGCTTTAGATACTTGGGATCGACTTTCCCAAGTTTGAAAGGGAGAGTTCTTTATCCGTCCCCACAGAGGCACCCTCCCCGTGCTGATGGTGGGCTGCAACATACTCCAGGGGAGTGGGAGACAGCACAGGTGATTTCTTGAAGCCTTAAATCTCATCCTAAACCACCGCAGCTCTCCGGTGTTAGTGGAAAAACTAACATTGGAGAGCTGCTATTTAGCCTATGTCAAGCTGTAAACTCTTAACAGTATAGGAGAATTTACCAGATCACTCGGCTGCCCCTGCTGCCAGAGAAGCCGGCAAGGGTGCACAAACAGAACTGCTCTGTGTGTCACCCATCCTAGTTTAACTTGCTATGGACTAATTTTTTGGCAGTCAAACAAGTGGTGTCCCCATGGGAAAACCTTGGTAAGAGAGGAAACATTCCAGTCTCTTCCACTAACAGTTCATATGAGCTTAGTGATACTTCTGTTCAAAAAAACCCCCTATGTCAGTCAGCGAAGGTGAATGCAGCACAACCCTGGTACCAGTTCTCAGTTCAAGACTGGTCCAGATGAGCGATGGGCAGAGAGCATATACAGCAGTGCTGTCAGGCAAATTGGTCCATATATGAAATGGGCTGCTTAATGCTGTTCCATCAGCTTTTGGAAATCTTTTGAATTTCCTCAAATAACACCATTACTATGCATTTCATTAAAATCTTAATGCAGGAAAAGCTATCTGAAGATCCATCTTCTGCTCCCAGTATCAGATTGGCAGACAGGCTTCAATCTTACTTCAAACTCTTGCTGATAGAAGCACAATTGCTGATACAAACTCAAGAGGTATTAATATAATCAAAACCATAAGTAGTTGCACACTCCCATCAGCTATAAAGCAGCACAAAGTATCACACTTGTGACTAAAACAGACACCGTATCCTTGAATTCTACATAGAAGTTACTCGGATGGTCTGGATTGCGTGGCAGAATGTGAGAGTAAAGGTGCATAAAAACCAGTGCACAGCACAGCACTTTTAATCCCTAGGGAAGGAAGAACAACTGGAATGATGCACGTTAAAAAAATATATGTAACATCAAGGTTTAGCAGGTAACCATAAAAGTGACATGAGAGACAAAACAAAAGTCAGAAGAATGAAAGGCAGTGAGACAGAGGTAGATATCAATACTTCTAAAAGGCATTCAAAAGAGATCCATGTAAATAGCATTTGATGCAAAATATAGTCTTCAGTATAACATTCTTGGCTAGATTGAAATACCCCATGATTAAAGAGCCCTCTTTTTTCCCCAAACTTCATCGTGTTTGCTGGAGAGGTAAGGGAGACCATAACCATACCACTTAGTGTCCACCTTGCTTTTTATCTGTAGAGCATTAACCTATAAACAAAATATTTTCCCTAGCAGCTGTAACATTAAAGCAACGCAGAGATGAGAAAGGTCATTTTACACAGGATTTTGAACTCTTTCATAAAGTAAAAATGAAATTTCAAAATTCTTTGTGAATGAAATATTATCAATGTGTTTAAGTCAAGCATAAAATTTCATTTCTGTAAATCACAAAAAATAAGCAAACATGGATTGCATATCTCTTTCTATATATATATCTATCTTGCACTGGAACATAGATTTCTGTGTGCCAGAACACTGAAATATTTAAGTTATGAAGTACTCAGTATTTTAGCAATATCTGTAGAACAGAAATTTCCGCTTTCATCAGCTATGTTTATTGCATTAGAAAACAGGAGTCGCTGCTTAAGTGAAATTCAGCTTCAGGGTTTTTCTTTGAAAAGCTGTCATGAGAGTTGAAGAGGCTGACTGTACTTGCTATTTCATTTTTTATTACTCATTTGCATCATGAGAGTCTGACTACGTTTATGAAGTTTAATTTACAAGGAAGAGAAGACTTTCTTTGTGTGAGATTGTCCAAGATATTTCCTGCTGGGAACTTGGCGTTCCAGCTTTATTTAAGCAGTGTCTGCAGAAGCAAGCATTTCACTGGGCCTTTTTTTCATAAGCAAAAAGTTTAACAGTCAACATTAGTGATGAGAGCATCTATCTAATCATCTTAACATTATTAATAGACACTAGAGGAAATGAGTGCCATGTGGCGTTTCACACATTGATATCATATGCTTAAAAAGATGACATAAATTAAACTCAAGGCATTTTCTTCAGAATTTGTTTCAAAGTGTTTGAAACCCTTGTTTGAAAAACAAGGATTATTGAAATTTATTATTCGGATAATGTTTTAGCTGGCTAAACTAGTTGGAAAGACAGACATCCAGAGCATCTTGCGCGCAGACTTTCCACAAAGCAGTCACTTCCCTAATTTCAGATTTATTCATTGAATCACCGAAAGCAAGCAGACCAAGAGTGTTTCTTTGTGGCTGTGGAGCGCTTAGTGCCCTGGAAGCCACGTACCGCGAGATTTACACTTCATAAGGGCAAAACTTGAACAGGTGATTGGAAAGTAGACTCTTTCTCCTGACCTCCCATCACAGTTAAGGAAAGACAGAAACACTTAAATGAGAGAGAAGCTGGAATGTGTTTGAGTGAAGCGTTTCCTGGGATGTTCCTGTCGTGTTGTTTCCTAAGAGGAATGCACCTAATTTAAGTACCTATATGGGCCTCAGGTTTAATGATATCAGATCAGAGCTAGTGACATTCCTCCCTGCCAAGAGAGGAATAAGTGACTTTTCCAAGTACTGGTGAGCATAGATGTGTCTCTGTAAAACCACTTTCCTCAGGGATTCAGTCATCACCTTTGCATCAACACCAGCTATGCCCAAAGCACAAGATTGCTGCAAAGCCACTTTTCAAAGACTTCTCTCTTACAGAAGCAGTGTGCTCTTTCTGTGGAGACTAAAGGCTTTTTCATCTTTTCTCCGAGTGCCTCTTCCTCATCAACGTTTTAAACCCCAAATACAAAGATACAGACAAAACCTGTCCAAATTGGCATAGGTGATAAAGCCCAAGTTTCTTGTGGGAGAAAGGGAAGACATCAACCTGTGCAGCAGCATGTCAGCTGTCACTGAAACCTATCTGCTCCCACAGGTGATCACAAAGCTTTCTGCCAATAAGGAAGATTGGATGTGTGGTCATAACATCTGTTTCAGAGGAGAAGGTGGTGACCTCATGTATGTGGAGCAAAGTCTGAGGCCTCCAAACACCTCTCACATTTAGAAGTCAAATCCCAGTTCCACTGAAGCCAGTGACGCAGTCTAAATAATTCATCAAAAAGGTGAAAAGTAGCATCATGTTAAATGCCGCGAGTCTGGTGTAGCTGGAAGTAAGCGCAGGTAACTTCATTCCACCCACAACTGGGCAATAGGGAGCTTGGAGACATTGCAGAAATGACAAGCCAGCGAGTGAGTCTGTTCCTCAGCGGACTGCTGTGTGGTACCCACAGCCTGGCTCCGGGCAACAACACTGTAGCATCCCGGAGGGTTGCAGAGAGGAGCCAGCAGTGCCTAATTTGCTAGGAACATCTAGTCGTAAGAAAGCAGTGCTGAAAAGAAGTTGTGTAGTAATAACATCTCTCTTGCCCTCATCACCTCGCAAAGCCTCAGCTCAGATGGAACCCACTGACAACACCGTCTTAAAAAAATTTTCAATAGCTTTTTAAGATACCCTCGTAAGTCACAGCAGTTAAATGTCAGAGGCTGTCAAACTGATAAAACTGCTATGTTAAATGTTTCAGTTAGGAAAAAAAAAAGTGAAGCAAATTACTTTCCCTGCTTGTTGTGCATTATGAAAATGCACACAACTAATTCTGAGACTCACTAAACACAAAGTGGCATTTTATAAAACATCAATTTTGTAGCAGCAAAGCACAAGATCTGTACAATAAATGCATTACTGTTTTTTTTTGTACAGTGGAAGCTAGCAAATTAGGCTGATCTCATGATAAAAATGCTATTGAAAAAAAATTGCTTCTGTGATGTAATTGTGCATTACAAAATGTCTGATACAGATGAAAGCTCTGTTAACATCTGTTGTTCCAAGTTGTTCACTCTTACTCCTATGATGCCTTTGCCTCTAATGTCACATGGTCAATAACTTGCAGATTTCTGGAATGGAAATACTTGCTCAAGTGATTTGCAGATTGCAGTTAATCAGAGTCAGCTTCAATGGCCTCACCGATCATCTCCAGCTATAGTGTTTCACTTCGCAATCTGGTCCTGAGGCATTCTGCTGTCTACGGGAAGCATTTGCCCAGGTCTCATTAGTACTGGAAGAAGATAACAGTTTTTACCTGATTGGATTCCTTTTTTCTAAGGGGGTTAGAACTAGATGATCCTTATGGTCCCTTCCAACTGTGACCATTCCATGATTCTGTATCGTTCCATTACCAGCTGCTTTTAAGGCAATTCACTCCTGTCAAGCACTCAAGTACTCACTCGCGTCAGCTTCCTTCGAGCAACTGAAGCCATAGGAGACTGCATGGGGACATACTGCCAGCCGAGAAATTTCACCTGGCTCATCTGACCGCACCCAAAGTTTTCAAGGCCACCGAGGGGAGGATTCGTATTTGGAGTTTTGCACAGAACCTGTGCAATAATTTTTACTGTTACTTTGAGGCATTAACACATGTCAAAGCAAAGATACTATTGAAGGGCTAGTGGCCACAGATGACAAGGACAGGACATCTAAATCTTCCTTGACTAGTCACGCACACGGAAGCATAGCTAGATAGCTTTCTCCAGACATACAAAGTCAGAATTATACACTTTATATGAGGTCTCCAAGACGATGAAGTATACCTGCTCATAAGGTACAATACTTTAAGGAGATCTAAAGTAGACATGCTGTACCGAGGTATTTTAGCTACACATGCTGCCTCTCCTTTATTCATAGGGGTTTTCTTAGCCAGAATTTTCTATTCTTTCCAATCTGACATGAAACACTACTGATGTGTCACATTACAATTCATCTGTGATTAAAAGGACTCCTTTTTAAAAGCAAAACACACTTTAAACAGTAGGAAATGAACTGAAAGAGACGCAAGCTCATTTTACCCAATTTTTCTTGTTATTTAATGACTTGGAAAAGCTGGTCTTTCAGTTAAACTCTAAAAAACTGCCTTTTTCCCCAGATAAGAGTTTCAGAACTCATCTTTCAGGAGCAATTTGAGAGCACATGGAGTCTTCAGTGCACAGCAGGAGAGGTACAATTTGGCATTTTCATGTTATAAAGTAAGCCAAAACTTGCTTTTCAGAAGATTCCTTATTCTCATAGATCATTCACAAAACCCCAAAACAATGCCATAGCAGGACTATATAGTCTGACTTTATCCATCAATACAAAGATCTATAAATATTAAATCCAGCAACTTTGGAAACAAAGTCTTCCATAACAAATCTGATCTCTTACTTTCTCTTAAGCCTTGGAGGACCTCTAGTTCTGTCTAATGAATTTTTCAGTGGAAATATCCTTCATCTTTGTTAAAAGAGAAAAGTATATAAACTCCTGTGAAATATTAGTGTGCGGCGATTGGAAATGCCGAGAGAATATAGTCCAGCAAGGCCCCGTCCTGAACTTTTTATGAAGCGTGGCTAAATGGGGTGAAAAGCGGGTTAGTTTATAACGAAGTAGAACGTTTCTGTCCCCTGCACCTCCCCGCTGAGACTCTCAGTGTGGAGGCTCCGATCTGAAGCGGTGTCTCAGCGCCATCTCCCGGGAGTTTTCCTCTCGTACAGGAGGCACGGTAACAGGCCCTGCAGAGACCATGGTGTAGGCATGCTTTATTAAAGTCTTTTTATTTTTCTTCTCTCGCAACATTAATCAAGTTTAAAGAAAGTTCCAATACTTGCATTATCAACAGAAAGCTGCCCTATGGCTGAAAAATCACCCCCAAAAATATTCTGCTGCCTTTTCTCACTTTAACTCCAGAAACACCTTCACTTCATGAACTGTCTGACCAACTGGTGCCACTGTTCCTGTTCCTCCTTCTTTTCTTTTGCCAAAGAGAAAAGCTTGACCTATATGAAGGAGTGTCCTCCTATTTTCCTTCCAGAAGCCTTCATTATGTCTGTAATTGGAGTGCCATGAGGATGGCAAGAGAAAAAGTGGTCAAACGAGCTGAAGTTGAACAAGGAGTACTTTTCAAGAGGAAGTTTAACCATTGGAAAAAGTTGGGGCAGCTTGATACAAGCATAGCATAGGCTGTTTTTTAAGAGTGCTCTCTCACAGCATGACATGCTCAAACAGAACTATTCAAAGACAGTGGTGTTGCTGTACAAGGCACTTTGCAGAATTCAGGTGTTACACCAGAAATAAAACCATTTCATACTACAGAAAAGTTTCCTTTCTTGTGTGGAAAAACACCAAAGAAGTGAGGCCAAGTCTTAGAAGTCTGTTATTAAAGTTATAAGGATGTAAGCTTAGTCTCTTGGGAAAAGGTAACTTCGTTTTAAGTATCAGAAGTTTTCAGTGCATAGAAGAGATTGACGCTGAACTAGGTGTCCCATTTCAGATAGTTTCAGAAACTAGGTTTACTCCAGTTTGGGAGGGGCAGCAAAACAATGGAAGTCACTGTTGCTACCCCAGGAGATTTTCCTTTGTTAGATTTGAGTTTTTTTAGCTTATCAGCACTGCCTGACCCAATTTCATATATAGAAGCTCTTATTCTCCTCTTCAGCCAAAGATGCAGTGATACATGCGTCGCACAACATCATTGGGGTACAACCTTCTTCTGAAGAGAACAAGGAAAATTTTAAGTATTACCAGATGTCTTCTCCATGTCAAAATATAGACCAAATTTCCATTAAATGGTGCTTATCTTAGTCTTTGCTAGGTAAAGAAGTGAGCTCTCCTCCCTTAAAATGGACTACAACTATTCTTTTTTGCTCTGCAAGGTAATTGATGAACCTTACACTAAGGCAAGAATGAAATAAAGAGGAGGCATATTCAAATTCAGCTTTTAATTAGCTACGGTACTTATCAGGAAGAGTCAGAAGGCAAAAGGGGAATGATGTCCAGAAACACCTTTTTGCTTCATTCACCAGAGGAGCTGAAAGAAGGACAATACTGAGCGAGCCTCAGTCTCGACCAGGAAAAAAAAGTATTTCCCATTGTTTCCAAAGAACTGAAAGTGAACATCTTTATATGTGGTAGTATCAAAAAACCTGCTTTCTAAAATTTTTTTTTTTTTCCGTTCATATCACACCCATGTTCTTCCTCCTCAGGAAATAATTGATAATCCTGACATAGACAAAGGAGGTACACAAAGTATGACCCACTTTCTAGGCTATCAACATATCGGCTCAAACTCCAAGAGTTGCAGGAAGTACAGAAACCACAATCCCTTGACCAAAGCATGCTTTATTTCTGTATGTATTAAAAGTCTGCAACAATAGAGTTTGATAAAGAAGCCTACACCTATGAAGGAAGTGAAGTCAGTGCAGTTCTTGCAATTGCAAAGCCTACCTTAGGGACAAAAAAAAAATAGAATAAGCGAAATAGACAAAATTTGTGTGCACATTTATATAGCTACTCTAATGTTCAGATTATATTGAAAACATCCATTCAAATGGCTTCCAGAAAAAAACAGGTTTTCATATAGCCTCCAGATAGCTCAGCAACACTGATACAACTTTAGTAAATATGGGAACTTAGAAAAATTCGCAATAGAGATAGAAGCATGGTAGCATTCCTCAGTGTCATAGTGGCTTGGCTAGGTTGAGAGAATCTACTTTCTAGTTAGTTGCAGAGATAACTAAATTGCAATTTAGCAGAGTAACTGAAATAAGTGACAAAACATTTAACAGGATTTATTTACCCACGAAATCAGAAAGAAGGGTCAGTTATTTGAAACTGTGAAACTTTATATTTGATAGAGAACAAACACTACATAAATCAGCAATTTCAGACATCAAATGGCTGAAGATATTTCTATTGCTTTCCACACATTTGAATCAATAAAGAAATTATACATGCAACTGTCAAGTACTTCAGCATTTTTTCGATCCTGCATTTCACAGAATCATGGAATTTTCAGAGTTGGAAGGGACCTCTGGAGATCATCTAGTCCAACTCCCCTGCTGACACAGGAATGCCTAGAGCACATTACTCAGGGCTGCATCCAGGCGGGTCTTGAAAATCTCCGGAGAAGGGCACTCCACAACCTCCCTGGGCAGCCTGTTCCAGTGCTCTGTCACCCTCACCGTAAAGAAGTTTTTCCTTATGTTTGAATGGAACTTCCTGTGTTCCAACTTGTGCCCGTTGCCCCTCGTCCTGTCACTGGCAACCACTGAAAAGAGTCTGCCTCCATCCTCCTCCAACCCACCCTTTAGATACTTATAAGCAAGAATAAGGTCTCCCCTCAGCCTTCTCTTCTCCAGGCTAAAGAGTCCCAGCTCTCTCAGCCTTTCCTCNAGTATTGACCCCTGGGGGACACCACTGGTTACAGGCCTCCAACTTGACACTGCTCCATTAATCACAATGCTCTGAGTTCTGTCACACAGCCAGCTCTTAATCCACCTCACTGTCTCCTCATCTAGCCCACACTTCCTCAGCTTCCTAATGAGGATGTTATGGGAGACAGTGTCAAAAGCCTTGCTGAAGTCAAGGTAGATGACATCTACTGCTCTCCCCTCATCCAGCCAACCAGTTATAACATCATAGAAGGCTATCAGATTGGTCAAGCGTGATTTACCCTTGGTAAATCCGTGTTGACCACTTCCAACAACTTCCTGTTCTTCAACGTGTTTGGAGATGACATCCAGAATAAGTCGCCCCATTACCTTCCCAGGGGCAGAGGTGAGACTAACCGGCCTGTAGTTCCCCGGGTCCTCCTTCTTGAAGATTGGAGCAATGTCGGCCTTCTTCCAGTCCTCAAGTTCTGTCTGAGCAGTCACAGTGTGACCAATGATTCGTGATTGGTCACACTGTGACTGATCAGACAGAACTTGAGCTTTCTGTCAACGATTTTTGCTTCATTTACCTTGCAAGTGTTTTTTTGGTTAAGTAAGAGCTATAAGGCCATTTGATGATTTAATGATAAGCAATCAAACTGTCATTCAAGGCAACGCAAAGGCATATGAATTTCACTGCAGGCAAGTGCAAGGTTACACACAATGGAAGAAACAATCCAGCTAAACAGGCACATGCTGATGGGTTCTAAAATTAACTGAAACTATTCAGAAAAAACAAGTTAAGGGTCAAGATGAACAGCTGACTGAGAACATCTGCTAAAAATGGAAAAAAAACTAGACAAAATGTTAAGACAAAGAATAAATATTCCAAGCACTGTCCCATTGTTTAAGACTGTTATATGACTTCACCTTGCATATTTACTGTCTCCAGCTATGAGACTTCTGTAAAATGAACAACTTGCACCTACATGAGATAAGAATCTTCACTGCTGTGCTCTTCTATAGCCCTGAGAGATCAATCTAGATATCTGGACCACAGATAGCAGAAAACAGGATCTGGGGAAGTATAAAGGGGCTCAAAGTACAAAATCCTACCCTTGAAGGCATATTAAGAGACATTGTATTTATTTTTATTTAGAATTATCTGACTATCACCTGGATTTTACATTTTTCTACTAGAACGAAAAGAGGGAAGAAAGAAGATGGCAATACCAGGCATGAGGTAATGAAAAGAAAATCTAAGTTCTCATTCACACAGACAGAAGATGAAGACAAAAAGTTGAAGCAATGGAAGAGCTGAATGATTTGTGAATCAGGCTCACTTTGCTATTTTCAAGTTAGAAATAACAAAACATCAATCTTTCTTTGTTGAGGGCAAAATAGGGAAGAGCATAGGGGTACGACTCCATTTTACAGTCAGGAAACTAGGGAAGCAACTTAGTGTGAGAATCTGATCTTACAAGTCAGGATCTACAGAACTGAACTACGCTTTATCCTTCTGAAGGGACATTTCATGCTCAGACAATCTGCTGGAGAACAATAGGGAAAACCGTATCAGAGTTTGTTGCCACTAAACTGGCTCACAGCATTGTTGTCCACATTTAAGCTATAGTCACATAAAAATTAAAGGAAAACTACTTCTACTAAAGAAATGACTAATGACCATTATGACATTGATTTGCATTTTTAAAGGTACCACATTTGTTATTAAAGCTAAACTGCAACAGGCATTTAAAGTAACTTTTTTCTTTCAAGAAAAGCAATTTTAACCTCAGTAATAATCAGTATAATCCAATAGTCCAAGTAAAAACAATGTTGTATGGTTGGCAGTAATTCAAGAAAATAAAAATAAGAAAGCTGCATAAGGAGTAAGTTAGAGTAAATGATCACTTACTGGGATTGTCTTGCTTCATCCATGTCAAGAGCAGGCCATTGTCAAAGTAATTTCAGCTCTTTCCGAAAGATGACCAGTACTGTTCTTCAGACAATGCAAAATCCTATGAAATGCAGTCACTGGCTGTGACCTAAGTAAATGCTACATTGATGAAACCAAAACTGTTCTAAATGTTTACTCAGTCACTGATTATAGGCTGAAGCCTTACTATACAAAAAGTAGCTGTTCTAGTTGAGAAGAACTAGACGGTTAGAATAAAATGTCAAATGTCTGAGTGGGTCACTTCTAATAGCAGATTATAATTATTCATGGATATTATAATCCCCAAAGAAAGGACATTATGCTTATAAATTACTTAATTTAGAAGAGTAAATAGAAGACCATTAAAACCACCCAACTAATGAAAAACATATTTCTTCACATAGTGCCAATTCCTTAGTTTTGTCCCCTCACAGAATTTTTTTGGATCTTTTTAAAGAATTTAAGGATACATAAAGCTTTGATATGTACTAATTTTCTTCCACTCAAAGTTTTGGTAGGTATATTTGCCACCTGAAAAAAACAACTTAAACCATTCCGCACAGGCACAGTTTTTACTGTACAATGGGTAAGTTATTAACACTTCTGAAGACACCATTCTTGGGGAAAAAAAAAATTCAGACACAAGCTTTCCTGAACAGTATTTCAGCTTTAATGAGTCAGAACTGGAAACCATCAGAACAATTCTATACATCTCTATACAGACTTCTGAGCATACCTGAGTATCTATTACTACATATAATACAAGAGAAATATGCCCTAACTAGGAAATACAAACACGCTTTTGCAAGATTATTTAGCTGGTTTTGATCGTAGCCGTCGCTTGATGATTAGATGATCACTTTCCTTCTCTTTTTGTTCTATAAAGATCTGAAAAAGACAATATTTCAAGAGTTACTCAGCATTTCTTCAGAGACAAATGACAGATACTTCTAGACCCAATGTAATCAACAACATGGTTTTTCCCAGAAGCCGTTTTCAGAATGAAAGTTGCTTATTATCTTTTAGTCAGAAGTCTCCAGGACAGAGAGATCATTTTAGTGCAACATTATAAGAAACAAATACTGGGAAAATAGAAAAATCCGGTTTTGCTGAAACAAATACCGAAGTCCAAAGAAAAATGTGATCTGAAAGCAGTTCTCACTTCTAATCTCTAATATTTTGTGAAACAGGAAGTGTTCAGAAAACATATTTTTAGCTTAAATTGCTTCAGCGTTCTCTGACTTTCCCGGGATTCAGTCTTTCACTTTTCCTTTCACTTCCAAGCTTCTTAGCTTCTTTTGCTCTGTGTTTCTGTCATTTTCTTCATTCTCCTATGGACAGCATTTTGGTTTCTCTGCTGCACCCCTTCATAGAATTTACAGAAAATTCAACAGGGTATCTCAGTATGGGCAAACGCTCACCATAGCAAAAGGAAGAAAGGATTGAACAGAGTGAAGAGATGTTCTTCCAACAGAACAAGAGTACGCTCAGCATTATAGTTATTGTCAGAACCATAAAGTTGGATTTCAGAAAAAATACATCAAGCCCTGGCCTATAAGACTCTTTATAGGCTGGCTTAGACAGGGCAACACAATTTATGCACACCTAGAAAGCTAGCTAAACTGTGCTTTGGATGTAACCACATCTTAAAGTAACCCAAATATCAGCTGGGCATAAATGGAATCAGAAACTACCTTAGGTGCTCACTTGCCCTGCAAAGTTAATTGTACATGCAGACCTTCATCTTTAGTGTTTCAGTCATGCTATTCCAAATCTATGGATCCCTTAATTGTCTCTATTTCTATTCTCCCTTTATGCTACACTTAAAATGAACACCAACTACTGGAAAAGCAAATTAAGACTCAACTGCTGTAGTAGAGGAAAAAAGTAATCCTCCACATACCACAACTTAGATATCTATGATTCCAAATTTAAAGACATCTCAGTGATTGCTGTATCACCTATACAGTAAGTCAGCAGTCAACCACAGAAGATAGGTAGGAAAATGGAGAAAATTAACTAAGACACCAGGAAGAAAAGGCCACAAGGAATGGTTAGGTAGAATCAAGTCAGTACTTTCAAACCTCTTCTGCAACTTGATCAGACCTTTAGGTTTGTTCTGTCCCCCTAACAGTTTATTTTAAGCCAAGATTACAGAAATACATTACAATAGACAGAACAGTGACTTGTAATCACTTACTGAAGAAGCAGGGATATCTAGAGGGCAAGAAATATCAGTTGAATACAGCTTTCTCTTAGCTCGTTTTGGCTTGAGATCGCTTTCTTTGACACTTTCTGGTTCTGCAGACTTTGGAGAGCTTATTGTCGCAATCAGCTTCTTTGCTAGAAGAAAAAAATTATCGTAAACCAATGTCTCCCTGGTTTTGTGACCCTCAAAATTAATGAATAAAGCAAGCTGTATTAAAAACAGTTTAAAAATTAAACAGATGCAGTCTGAAGTTTAAATATAAAAATTCACAAGCGGTACTTGACTGCCACAGTTTTTTATAGCTTCAGATGCCAAAAAAAAATTAGTTAGGATTCAGGTTTCACTAGAAGTTAAACACTTCGACAGGAGCTGAACAACAGGCCTAACTTTTGCGCTGACAGAAGCACAGCATAGAGTCAATTTCCTCTATATACTTGTAAAGTTTAATCAAACTAGTACTAGCTCTATAAAGTGATGTGCGTATGCGTATTATGAGCTAGAAGGAAAGAAGAAATCCCCAACAATACTAAGTTAAGCAAAAGAGGAAAAAAAAAATAGAGGGCATGGTAATAAAGATTACAAACTAGAACTCATTTGCTCAAATTAAGTGTTTTCAGGGTGAAGTTTTGAGTAGTCTGAATTTGGCTTCCATTGATAATGATAACTTGTCCTCATGGAACCAATCTGACAAACATGGAAAATTTTTAAAATCCCAGTATTATCACCTAGACTGTCTTACAGCAGATAAGCAAGATGTACTCTGTAGCTAGTCAAGTTTTCATGTAGGTACAGAGATCTTCATTTCAACTGTCCACACTGAATAATGATTGATCTTATTTTAACAAACCAAATAATAGTGTCTTCTAGAATTTAACGCTAGCGATTCCTTGTGACCTATGCTAATTTTAATTTTTATTTTTTTTTAAAAAAAAAAAAGTAATTCAGATCACGTCTTAATGTAGAAAAGAATAAAAATGTATTCTTCAATGGAAAATCCTAGCAGTTAATCTTCCCAAGGCTATGCTTAAACTTAACAAAATCCATTAATTGCTTCATAGTCAGTTTGTTGAAGTCTTCCAAATATTTCATGAGACACCGGCTTTCAGATTCTGTAGAACTAATCTTCCACATACGTACATCAAAAATCATTAATAGTTTCCACAGAAACAAAGCAGGGGGAGAAGAGGCACTGCTTATAGAACAAGATTCAAGCAGAAATTCAAAGTAAAAAGGAAGGTCAAAGAAAGTGTACCCCCCCAACGAGCAAGACTGGCAAACTGGTAACAATGGATGAGCAGAAAGCTGAGGTATTCCACAATTTTTTTGACTCAGTCTTCACTGGCAACCTCTCTGCCCACACCTATTGAGTGGATGGACTGCAAGAAGGGGACTGGGGGAGAAAAGTCCCTCCCACTGTAAGAGAAGATCAGGTTCGTGACCACCTGAGGAATCTGAACATACAGAAGTCTATGGGACCTGACGAGAGGCATCCTAGAGTCCTGAGGGAGTTAGCTGTTGTAGATGCCAAGCCACTCTCCATGATATTCGAAGTCATGGCAGTCAGGTGAAGTCCCTGGTGGCTGGAAAACGGGAAACATTGCACCCATTTTTAAAAAGGGTAGAA
>VYXH01011697.1:946762-1009515 GCA_013397275.1 Burhinus bistriatus | reverse complement strand
CCAGCAGGTCAAGGGAGGTGATTCTGCTCCTCCATTCTGGTGACATCCCACCTGGAGTACTGCATCCAGCTCTGGAGCCCTCAGCACAGGAAAGACCTGTTGGAGCAGGTCCAGGGGAGGGCCGCAAAAATGATCAAAGGGCTGGAGCACCTCTCCTATGAGGACAGGCTGAGAGAGTTGGGGTTGTTCAGCCGGGAGAAGAAAAGGCTCCAGGGAGACCTTATAGCAGCCTTCCAGTGTCTGAAAGGAGCCTACAGGAAAGATGAGGACAAACTCAGGGCCTGTTGCAACAGGGCAAGGGGCAATGGCTTTAAACTAAAAGAGGGAAGATTTAGACTAGATAGAAGGAAGAAATTTTTCACTGTCGGGGTGGTGAAATGCTGGCATAGGTTGCCCAGAGAGGTGGTAGATGCCCCATCCCTGGAAACATTCAAGGTCAGGTTGGACAGGGCTCTGAGCAACCTGATCCAGTTGAAAATGTCCCCGCTTATTTCAGGGGAGGTTGGACTAAATGACCTTTAAAGGTCCCTTCCAACCCAAACTATTCTATGATCCTAAGGTAAGATTTGGAGTTTGGATTCAGCACTTGATCTTTTTAGAGCAGTAGGGTAAGTTTCTGAAATTGTCTTTTACTGTTCTATTGTAAGCGCGAACAAAGTAACTCAGACATTTTGAGCTTAACAGTTATCATTGCTTTTATGATAAATTTATATGCACATATTCCAGTGTCCTTTCATTCCACCTAGTTTACTTTTCACACTTAACCTAAACTTTAGAACCGTGTGGTGCTTGCAATCAAGACAGCCTTTTCTACTCTGCAAGATTCAATACAGCAGGCCTCAGTTCAGACTCCATTATTCCATAAACAAAAGAACAACTTAATGCAGCAGACATGTCCTTTAACAACATATACATTAACAGATTACAGTAGAAAAAAGGCATTTTACAGTGTCCAGAGACCATGAAATAAGCCTTAGTTATTCTGTACAAACCTTTAGAGTGAATAATAGTAGGAGAACTTTGAAAAAAATCTCCGATTTTTTGTAGTGTTCCATCTTTCTTTTTAGCTGACATTTTACTTGAAGTAGATTCTTGCTTTCTTAAGGAGTATTCTTTTCTGAAGGACTGTGTAGTAGACATCTGTACAGAAATATAAGATCATTGTTTAAGTTGAAAATTGACTTATCTTCAAGTTTAATTCCATTTTATTTGACTCCATTGTTATTTCCAAGCTGACACTTTGAGCTTTGCTACTGACACCTCTGTCCATTATACTAATGATACTACCACAGCAAGCAATGTAGACAATCTCATCTTCCACCCAGAAGAAAAAAAAATTGTCAAAGTTTCACAGAATACATTTAAGGGCATAAGTAATACTGGAAACAAATAGCTTCTTTAAAAAAAGAAAAAAGTAGATTCGAAGTTGTAGACTATTTCATTAGACATGGTGTTCTAGCTATAAATAAAACAAGAGGAAACTGATGGGGAAAATAAATCTACTACCCAACCTCTGAACCTGCCCAAGTTATTACTAAGGCCTAAAATAATCTTTTTATATTTTTCATGAATATAGATGACATGAACCTTAGTTTTACTTCAAAGAGATTGCCTATAACAACACATATAATATTAGTATGTTCAAACTAGTCTTCATAACCATTCAATTTGCAACATCCTTCCCATTGAATCATTGTATGCTGCAGCTAGTACGCATTTGTCACAAATACATACTTAGTTTCTTTGGTTAGCTTATAGAGTTTAGTAGGAAGACAACATAAGTGTTTAAGAATCCTATTCAATTACATAGATAAGGATAAGATACTGCTGCATAAGAATGTTTGCTCCTTTCACAAATCCACCTTCACGTAAAAGGCCAAACTAACTTCAAAAATAGAACAAAATCAAACCATTTTCTTGTTGCTTGTAGAAGGTGAATTAGTCATAGCAGGTTTGGCATTTTTCTTGTTCTCACTTTTCACGAAATCCTAGGAACATAAATACGACAAATTTTAACTAGGATTCGTCTGGGAAGAACAACAATTATTTATGTTACAGAAGCAGTCACTGTCTAAATGCTATGACTAACAGTAGGGAGGCATTGGCTAATACTGGATAGGGCTAACTATTCAAATGTGAATGAAACGCCAAGCAAACTTGTGGAAGGGACCTATAAACACCTGTAGTCAAACCATTCTGACATTCACTATTTTCCTCTCTCCATTATTTCCTGTACTTTTGGCTTTAAGATATTTCACCAAGTGAACACACAAATTTAAATTAACTCAATAAATCTAAGTGTAAATTCAAATTCACGGTGACAACTATAAAAACAGGTTGGTAACATAGTATCATTGTTAAGCTATCTTTAAAAGACGTCTTCTATCTTGTGACGGGGGGTGCCAAGAGATTTCAGAAAACTGATAGCCATACCAACTGATAACAGTGTCAGAAAAGGGAAAGAGACTTTTGTTCTTTGTTTAATTAGAAGGGAGTCTCTGCAAAGAATTTGGTTTTGTTTGTTTTAAAAAACAAGGAGGTTTTTTGTTTTATTTTTTAAAAATTTGAGATGAGCTGTTATTTTAGCATCACAGGTTTCCCCTCAGTCCTTAGTTTCAGTGCTGACAATGTGCTTTTCAGTTTTAGGAAACTGAAAAAATAAATTGTGTCTTCAGTAGACTTGTGACAGTTAAAGTTACTGAATCATTTCATAATCTATTTCTGTTTGGCATAAGTAACATGAAAATAACATTAAAGAGTAACACTCAGGTAAATAAAAGAACAATAAGATATTTAAATTTAGTTCCATGTCATTGAAAAGTTACTTAGCTAAATGTTATCCTATAAGGGTGTGAACATGGACTACTACACTATGAAAGGATTTAAATGGATTAGCAAAAGAGTCTTCTCTGAAACCATGGGTAACTACGCTAGATGAAATATATTCATCTGTAGATTGGGTTCAGTACTTTTTCAGTGGTTTCAGAAGGGTGGTTATTTTTACACCTACTTTTCCCGCAGCCTGAGAGAATACTACTTTCAAAGAAAATTGGTTCAAGACACAAGTAGTTCAAATCAACTCTGGACATTATTCCAGAATGAAGTGTTGAATTCCAGATGAATTAACTTACACAGCTTTTAACAGTTACTTTTGCAATCCAGGTTTAACAAAATGAGTTTATTGAAGTATTGGTGATGCGCTGAAGTGATTATTTTCCTCAACTATTTTACTAAGATTAAAAAAATATATATAATTTGGGAACACTTGAATGAGAAATGCTAGAAAAGTGTTAGATATGTCACTCCCCAGCTGAGACAAGCTCACACCCTGAAAGAGATCACTTACCACCTAGCCAAATCATCCACAGGTCATCTCCCTCATACTGACCTTTCAGCTTCAAGAGTCTTTAGAAGTATAGAGATTCATAAGCCCCCCCAAGTAGGATTACAAGTATGTAAGTACCACCACAATGTGGTCTTAGGGTTTCATAGCCTTTGCAAGTGTCTTAGAGATAGCTGTGTTGGTGCCAATGCTGATAAATGCAGATGAAACGAATGCACAGTTCAGGTAGGAGCAGTGAAGATTTTTACCGCCTTGAACACCACAGCACATTAAGAAGGCTGGAGTAAATAACCTAGCACAACTGAATGAATTAAAGAGGAATTAAGGTTCACAGAAAACAGGAAGGTTCAGATGCTGGTACATTTAGTACCTCTAAGTACAGAAAGATCAAAGAAAACACAGGCTGGAGAAATAAAGTCAAAGGAAGCGCTCTTGAAACTCTGAAATGCATTGATTAAGACCAGAGATTATAATTGAAACCAATGACTGCCTAAACCAAATAAGCAATTCTATGGAACTGGTCTGTAACCCCACAGATCAGAGCCCGAGATAGGAGCAAATTGTATCAGCAGAGAGAGAAATGTAAAAGGTAAAGAGAAAGTGGAAATCAGGGACAAGGGGCCAGAGTCTGGATAAATTGCCGTATTCAACACAGGCCAGAGATCCAGCACTTGTGGGGAGGGGGGGTGGAAAAAAAGCTTTATATATACCCTAGATATATCCTTAGGATCTGATTGAGAATCAGAAGACAAGGATTTTAAGAAATGATCAGAATAATACATTGAAAAACTGCACAACATATTTTGTCGGTTGGTCTAGAACATACCTCGTCCACCTCTTCACTCTTCCGTTTCTTTCTTGGCTTGAGCATTTTAACTGTAACTGGTAAGGTGCTGCCCTGGTGCTTCACCTCCATCTTATTGGGTTGCAGAGGCGTGAACTGGATTTCCATCTCTGGTTTTGGGAACCGACTAGTTTTTCCATTTTCTGTGGACACTTCAGAAGAGTCAAGGACAATTTCTGAATGATCCTGCAAGCATATGGAAATTTTAAGAAAACAAATTTTAAAATAACTATGAGTTAAAAACTATAATACATACCCCTCCCCCGTGGATTGCAAAGTAAGCATTTAATTTTCTAGCTGTTAGCTTTCAGAACACTTATAATAGACGTGAAGAAATCTACTTCAACTATAGCAGAGTTTAACTCTTATTTTCTAAAACTTTGTTAAATTTTAACAAGTTCACATTTCTATGTATGATCACAGAACTTAGTTTTCCTTGTTGAACTCAGCCTGATACTTTGTTTCCAAGTCATTTTCCTCAGGGGCAGAGACAGCTGGTCACAGTTTTCACAGCTAGCAGTAGTAGAATTGACATGGTTTTCTTCATCTTAACTCTGCTGCTCCTTAGGAAATAGGCAGCAATAGGAGCTTTTGAGGGAGAAGTATAATCTTTCTCTTGCTTATCTTTAGGAGCTTTCTCTTCCCCTTCTACACTAGAGAAGTTAATTGTTTAAGTAACAAGGTCCAACTGGCAAGCTACAAGCCAAATTCAACCTATGAGAGACTTCTACATCGCTATCTGTTCTCTGGAGGAAGAGCAGGCATTCAGGCAGCACCATTGCCCGCAAGCTGAAGACCTTGTCTTGTACCTGCTTATAGCCAAGCCGCAAGAACTGCTCAGTGAGGGTGGGATGGAAAGGTCAGTTTGCACAACTCTTCTTCCTCAGCAGCACTTACCTTCCAACATCCACCCAACCCTGTTTTTCTTAGCAAAATCAGCAAGAAAGTCAGAGCTGTGGTCTTCCCGGCTCTTGCATCTATGTGACAGCAGTTCAGCTGCTGGCTAGCATACAAAAATGAATTCAGCAGCTGTTTGAATAAAACCTGGAAGATAGGCTGCTGGGGTTGTTGGTGGTGAGAAATGGCAGGTGGCTGCTACTACTCCTGCTAGGAGGGTCCCAAACAGACTAGCTGCTGTTGCTTCTTATGCTGGTTCACCCTGAAGGGTAACTTCCTCCTCTCAAAAAGGAAAATGATCAAAGCTCATGGAAAGCCAAAAGGTAGTCACCTTACTCAACAGGCTCTGCTAGGATTCTGAGTAGCAATACCAGCAGCAGTGCATTCCCCAAGAATAGAGTTGACTAATAAAACCAGTTTTCTTTACAACTGTTACTTCATGACAGTTAGCAATCAAAAAGTTTCATTGGAATGGTTTAGTCTCATTAGCTAACAAAGCTACACACAGGAATCCTGCAGTGGAAGAAAGCAAATCAAATTTGCCCTCCTAAAATTTGAGATGAGAAAAGGGTTTATATATTTTTTTTTTTTTCAGGTGACATCTAATAATCAGCTACTTCATAAGCATCAGCGAGAGGTAAGTTTTCAAGACCACACAGCAGAAGTCAGATATAATTATTCACGTTATTATGTTATACAGCTTTTATTTCTAACAAAAGCCATGAAATCAGGTGATTTGATTATCAAGAAAGGGACTTGCAGAATAAAACTTTAGGAGCGTTCAGGCAACAGGACACAGAACTGCATTTAGCAGAATCCATACAACTGCATAAAACTTTCAAATTTAAAGTTTTACACCAACCTCATTTAACGAAGAGGCACTGCTTGGACATCGAAATAATGAATAATTCCCTTTAGCTTCATCATATCTTACGGGAATACTTTGTCCAGCTATAGGATTAGTCTTGCTTTGTTTTTCCATAAACTGTAAATATTTAGAATGAGTAAAGATTATGTGAGACTGTAAACCTCAAAATATTTTGAGTTTTCTAAAGTTACAACATAAAAGCACAAGCGCAGACAGCTAACGAACAGCTGGGCTGAAATACAACACAAGTTTAAGTCAGTACCATCTATTCACGATGCAATCATAAAATGTGCCTTACTGGGTCTCACCAGCAGCCTATCTAGTTCAATATTCTGGCAAAGGGAGATGCTATTTAGGGATAACATGTGTGATCTTGGCCACCTTGTTATCTGTTCCCTCCATACTCTCCAAGCACTCTCAGTTGTTGCATTGGAAGTGTCAGAGGGTACACTTCTGCCTAATCCTTGGAGTAGCCATTTTTAAGTACATTTATGGTTTTCTACTACAAATTTTTCTAATCTTTGCTCATAGTATTTGTTTTCACCACTTCCAGATCACTAGCTGCTTATAGGAATATGTTATTTTAACTATTTTAAAATTACCTCCTATTAGTTTCATCAAGTGCTGCCCAGTTCTTGCAAGATTTTAGGAAGGACAGTTCTGCCTTCTGTTTACCCAACACAACCATGATTTTGTAAGCCTCACGCCTATAACCCTCTGGTGGCCTTAGCCTCTCCTAATCAGACTGCCTGCTTCTTAGCCTCTCATCACAAGGCAGGAGACACATACCACCTTGATCACTTGAGTTTTTCTTCTTCATCTCCACTATGTCTTTCCTGAGAATTATTTGAGTTCCCCCAAAAACTTTATCCTGTTCACTTCACCACCATAACAGTTTCTCACACAATAATCCTGTTAGCAGCCTCTCCTTGTTCATAACATCAAGTACGGTTGCTACCGGCTTGAGGTAAATACTTCAGCACTAACTGTTCACAACAATTCTTCTCTATAACTAATTTTATAGCAAAACGCTAATTTTACGGTGCTGTCTTAGCTGTTATTACAAAGCTGTATAAAGCAGTAACCCTTCGGAGCGCGAATTCTGTTGTCCCTCATACATCACAAGCTTTGTCTATGCAGCACTAGCTGAATTGATAAAGCACCAAGAAACTAGCCGGACAGTCTTATTTGGCAGCAGACAGGAAAGAGATGAAGAGATATGTTTTGGCATTCAGTTCAGTTCTGCAGCAAGAGGAGAATCACATCTTCTAGCAGCCAGGGGAGGAACTGCTAGGAAATCCATGTTCAGCCCTGTTCATTATTAATTGGAAATGGAGCCACATATCATTAATTTAGTTTAGCAGGAGAACTGCCTCATTAAATACTGTTCATGTAGTGCACAAGGGTTGTTAGAATCAGGAGTACCAGTACAGTTGCAAGCCTTTTAATTTTTGTTCAGGAAATACGCAAAGTAGATCTTTTCTTTGTGTAAGCTTCAAATATTGTTTTGCTTTGGTTTTAAGTGGGATGCAAGGTACTGTTTTGTTCTTGTGAACCTCCATATGGGCTCACAGCTTTAATTACAGAATCATCTTTATTACCATACTATAGGGGATATCATGAAGGTTGTTTGACCTGAAATCCCCTTAACACTGACATAACCAAACTGACATGACACTACAAACACGTCTCCAACTCTCTAGAACCTGGATTAGTTAACTAGCTTTTCTGTCAGGTATGTAAGTTGTATAGTGTATAGAGTGGTGGTGTTCTATTAACTAAAGTACTTTTTTTCTGAGAGTGAGTGTGAAAGAGAGAGAAAGAATGAACAAGAACTCAGAACTGAAGATTTAGTTGAAGTACGAAGAACTATGAAAAGAAACTTTTGGAAGATTCCCAGTGTTGCTGAAATATATACTGAGAAAACAAAATGGAAGTTATTAACAACATATCATTAGTACATACTTTCTATAAACACAACAAACATACCTCTTTGTTTACAGACTGATCTATTTTATCTTGTCCTTCTTCAGGTAAAGGTGCTTCTGCCAAAGACTGAAGACTTTCATGCTTAATGCATTGTTTCAATCCCTTTATAAAGTCATCTTTCTCAGCCAGCTGTTTTCTTAGTTCTTCTATATCAGTTTCCTTATCCTAATAAACACAGCAAAAGTTGACACACATTGCAGGATTGGCAAGAAACATTAACATGTACACAAGCATCATTATGATTACTTGGTCACATCAGTTTTAGAATTGCAGGCTAAAACAGTTAGCTATCCAACAAAAAGCCAGTAGTTTCAGGTATGAGTGGCCACTATTTAAAGTGAAGAAAAGTCATATAAAAGCCTGGGAAGATTTAATGCAAATTTTTTTATTTTACTCTACTTATGTAGAGTTATAAGAAGTTCACCTCTCATTTGTTCATGAAGTCCTTGGTGCTGTGAAAAAGGCAGCAAATGTAATAGTCGTTTCAGATTTCCAGTCCAACTTTACAATTAAAGGATCAGAGACTTCAGTGCCTATTTGAACTACTAAATATTTTGAAACTTCTGTTGCTGTTACAAATAAACCTTTTTTAAATTAGCTGCAAATGGTTTCAACATGACAGTGTTTAAGAACAAAAAATAAAGCCAAAATGCAAAGAACAATACAGTGTTTTGGAGAATTAATTGATAAAAAAACCACACAGGAACGAGAGAGAGAGAGAGAGATGACCTTTCCTGAATCCTTTAGTGCAACCTGTTTCAGTTCTGCTATTTCTTTATCTTTTTGTGTGTTGTTAGAAGCCAAAGTCTTGAGCTGTACTTCCAAAGCTTCTACTAATTTATCTCTTTCTTCACGCCACTTTTGAAGATTGCTATCCTTTTCTACCAGCTGTGCAGCAAGTTTTTCCTAAATGGGGAAAAAAATAGGTTAGAAAAGAAACACCACTTCTACACACTATCTGAATGGTTCTGATAGTTTGATTTTGCAGTTAGTACTATTTTATGGCCTTAGGAAACTTGAAAGCCTATGCAGAACTTAATCTCACATAGAACTAGTTTCACTACAAATATGCATAAGCAAACCATGCTTCAATTAGAAAATCTATATCTATATTTACAAATTTTGTGAAGAGAGTTTTTGGTAAGAAACACCACTCCTGTTTGCTCACTCTGTGACTTTATTACTAACAAGTCACAGGCCAGCAAAGCCACAGATAAAGTGAAAGCAGTCCTAAGCTAACATCCTCCTGTACCAATGGCAGGTCCAGGAAGTCATTCCTAACTACTTCTAGATGCAAATATAGTTTTAGATTATATAGATTTATGTAATAATTTCATGTGCTTAAGAAATTACAACCTTGACACAGTCCAGTGAACAGGCAAGGTATCCACCTTGTTATTTACTATCAGTCACTCTACTTTGAAAGTGATACGGGAGCAAAACCACGAGCATTTTAACCAAGTATTTTTACTCTATAACTGGAAAGAAGCTTGTTTTTGTCAATTTCTGCTTACCTTTAGAAAAGCCAAGCAACAAATCTTATTTTTCAAAGTATGTTTTCTTAGCTTCATTAAGTAGCAATTCATTTAAGTATAGGTTACTTATCGGTGTTTTACACACAATATGAAGTTTGGTAGGTGGTGATAGGATAGAAAGGAACATGAATGTTAGCTTCCATTATGTACTAAGCTTTTTCATTTCATGACCCTCCCTTTTCATATCAAGATCTCATCCAGGCTTTGCCATGTGATAAAGTAAGGGAATTTTGATAAAGGTTAGGGGCTGACCTGCTGGAAAGCAGCTCTGTGGAAAGGGACCTGGGAGTCCTGGTGGACAACAGGATGACCGTGAGGCAGCAATGTGCCCTTGTGGCCAAGGCGGCCAGTGGTATCCTGGGGTGCATTAAAAATAGTGTAGCCAGCAGGTCGCAGGAGGTCATCCTCCCCCTCTACTCTGCCCTGGTGAGGCCACATCTGGAGTACTGTGTCCAGTTAAAAGACAAGGAACTGCTGGAGAGAGTCCAGCAAAGGGCTATAAAGATGTTCAAGGAAAAGAAGCACCTCTCTTATGAGGAAAGGCTGAGAGACCTGGGTTTGTTTAGCCTGGAGAAGAGAGGGCTGAGAGTGGATCTCATCAATGCTTATAAAAATCTAAAGGGCGGGCGTCAAGAGGATGGGGCCAGACTCTTTTCAGTGATGCCCAGCCACAGGACAAGGGGCAACAAGCACAAACTGGAACACAGGAAATTCCATCTGAACATGAGGAGGAACTTCTTCACTTTGAGGGTGACAGAGCACTGGAACAGGCTGTGCAGAGAGGTGGTGGAGTCTCCTTCTCTGGAGACATTCAAAACCCACCTGGATGCATTCCTGTCCAGCCTGCTTAAGGTGAACATGCTTTGGCAGGGTGGTTGGACTAGATGATCTCTGCGGGTCTCTTCCAACCTCTACCGTTCAGTGATTCTATGAAAGGCCAGATACCTCAAGTGCCCACACTTAACACTTGACATGAAATTTGTAAGACACATTAGATGACTCTGTTAAGACCTCCAGTCACTTACAATTTCTGCTTGTTGCTTTACTTGACGTTCTCTGTCCTCAGCAAATTTTCTCATTTCTCTGTTGCGATGGCTCTCAGCTTCTTTTACTTGACTTATGAGTGCCATTTTTTCCTCCAGCCACTTCTTTCTCTCAGTTTGATACTTTGCCTCATTTTCCTATTTTAACGAAACCAGTAATAAAACCATAGGCAGAGATTAAACAACAACAAAAAGAAAATCCAGATTCCCATTAAATGGATTCGTTTCAAAAAGGTAACAGAAATACTAGCAGTTTTACTCCAGCATATTCCCAAGTGCAAGTATTACAATCTCATTTGTTCTTCTATATTGAAAAAATTAACAATTTTCAAGCACTTCTTATTCAGACTGGCATATCTTCACAGAACAGATTTTTTTTCTTTTGCCTAAAAATGCTCTAAGTAAGTCACAAGCACTGTAAAAGTTACACCAAAAGTAATGGTAAAGAGACCCTTTTAATTTACAAGTTCTCAGTCTTTTATGCTGCCTTATAGGACATGTTAGAAAACTTACTTCTACTTCAAGATTGAAAGGCAAAGAATGCAGTACATTTTGAATAGCAGGCAGAGACAGTGAGTACGTCACTTAAATCCACAGCAACTTTGCCTCCTTTTCTACCACAATCACAATCAAACCTCTTGTCAGACATTCTCCCACATGAGAAAGAAGGCACCTGAAAAGCTGCTTGGAAAAAAAGTCTACTTTCTAATCCAAGGAGAATTAGAGGTAAATCCTCAGCCTAACAGGAAGGGCTCACAGGTCATACAGCAAACACAAGATCTTGAGTTTGATTTAGTTGCCTAAGCAACTGACAGGAAAGAGGTTCAGAAGAGATATCAGGAGTTGGATTGGTTAAGACAACTGTAAGAGGAGCCCAGCTACAGAAGCACCATCCATGGCAGCATAACATAGGGAAGGCTGCACTCCATTATAGGGCATCAGTGATGCCATATTTTAGAAAGACACTACATCCAGACTTCGCTGCACTGGTGCACTTTACCAGTGTAACAACTTGCTGTATCATGCCTGAGCTCTTGAAGATAGTGACACAAAAAAATTCAGACTCCTAAATGAAAGTTATGGCTTTAAAACTAAGTATAAATTACTTCACCATATTTTACCTCCAGTTGTTTTTGCAGCTTTATTAATTCCTCATTTTCATTTATGGTTTTCTCCTCATTTTTGCTCATCTTTTGCTGCAAGTCACTGTTGCTCTTGTTATTCAGCTCTCTACACTTCTGCTTCCACGCTTCCAGTTCTAGTCAGCACACAAAATGAGGTTACATAACGTGCAGTGTCAAATGCGTATTTGACCACGTTCACATCCTTCTACTAAAGTTTCTTGGATTTATCAGCTATGACCACAAATGGACAACAGAAGCCTCTACCTGTTAGAAGTTTGTTATGTACTACATAAAATTAATGCCTGAATAACAGCCACATAAAACCAGACATTTAAAGCAGCTATCACAATACATCCAAAACAATTTTGCCCCCCTGCTTCCTTTCTATGGAGAGATTACCCAAAATTAATCTGTTGGTCTCTTCTAATTTGGCTTCAAGCACTTGATCTTGTTCAATCTGAGTTTGTTCTTGTTCTTCTAATGTCATCCGCATATCTTCAAGTATTTTTTCCTTTGCACGCAGATCTGAAGATTTGAAAATAAGTTTACAGATGAGCCCCCTCCTAGTTCCTGCCATTCTCTCCTAAAGTGCCTTCATTACAAGTTGTTTCCCCATTCCCTGAGATCAAAAGCTCTATCAGAAAGAAAAAGAGCATCTCTACTGAACTATCCAAATTCAAAGTTGATTCTCATCAACTTGATTTAGGTAAGCGTTTCAGTTTTAACATCAGTCAGACCATGGCTTGTATTATATGAAAAACTAACCATTGTTCAACTGCCAAACGTTTATCAAACCTGCAGAAACTGTTATTGTGCTAGTTCATGTTCCAGCGTTTGATTTTGTTAAAATGGCCAACTAAAATGACAAAGTACCACCAACATTTAATAACACTGATACAGCAAACCCACACTTTCTCTTTTTCTTATTCTGAGACTGTTTCATTGCTTTCAAATATACCTGCTAATAATGATTCAATAAAAATTAGTTCTTGATTGTAACATTTTAATGTCCAGGTTGGAGTTTCTCAATATTTTAAAATATAAGTATGCAAGACTCTCCAAATTCATTAACAACATGACAGCTCATAATGTTGCCATTCCACACCCCAAAAAAAAAAAAGGAACGGAACAATAATGGATTTTTCTGACCTTTACATGTTTTCTCATACTGTTTGGAGATTTCTTCCAGCTTCTCATTGTTCACCTGCTCCTAAATATCACATTGAAAGCAAAGTAAAGAAAACATGTTAAAAGAAACAAATATACATTCTAGAAATAAGCAGTTTTTCATTCTTAGCTTTAGTAAGTAATGAATAAAGTATTGAAGACAAACAGTCCAGAATAATCATTTTTCATGTAGTGTAAATGAGCATTCAAGCAGATTTAAAAAGAAAGTTTAAAGGAAGATATTACTACTAACAGGTTGAAGCATTATGTATAATATATACACATATCAATATCTGCAGGTATTGAGTATATATTTACCAGGCAGATTACTCTGTTTGAAACAATTTGACAATGTCTTGCAGTGAGAAGTTCTTTAAACATCTTTCATTCATCCATTAAAACTATTTTCAGCTGGCTAGTCTTATTTTTACCCCAATTTCTGTAAGCTGTCTCTGGTTGCTTGCAAAACTTGCCTCATTAATGGATTAGTTAAAAAAATTAAGAGCAAGTAAAATGTTAAAAAATAAAATACCTTTTTAAGTTGCAGGATTGTGCGCTGTTTGATCTCTAATTCTTCACTAAACTGGTTTTTAATTTTCTGAAGTTCATTAATTTTGTTCCTTAGGGATTTCTCCTCAGACCGCATTGTACATACCTGTAACAATGGACAAAGACAGCAAGCAAAGCTATCATTTAGCTATAAGCCTTTTACAATCTGTGCAAGTTATATGAATAACCAAACACTAGAGCCAAATTTTTGCAAGCATCTTAGTTAAATTTCAGGTGCCAGAAGTCCACTATACTGTACATCCTTCCTAAGGAATGATTTTCACCATAGACTTACATTTGGCAGGGGGTGGGGAAAAAAATCCAAACCCACAAACAAACCATTAGGAAATAGTCTAATGAAACTACAAATACAGTTCTCCTCTAACAAAGAAAAAAAAAAGTGTTTTCTGACATGTGATCCCATCCACTCCTTGCTACTTCTCAAACAGAGGATTATACACTGAATGCTGAGTAGGAAGAGGTCCTCAAATGTTAGGCTGCTGGGGAAGACAATACTTTTTTAAGGCTTAACTTTCAAGCTGAAACTCTTGCAATAGTCTTTTGGAATTTAAATTCTAAAAGATCTTACTACTTGATAGCTAAATACTAACAATTAACATTAATAAAAGCGATTCCATTTTTTCATTTCTTCTCCCTAAACTTAATAGAAAACATAGCTCAGATTTTAAAGTCTCTAGAAGTTAGTACTTTCCTTTTCTGATTAATCCATCTTTTCCTCCCAGAGATAAGCATTTTCCACAAGTCTGAACTCTGAGGCTTTGAAGTCAGCACAAATAGCAACGTAATGCTACTGTTATAAAGATTATAAACTCCTTCTCCATAACCAGATTAGCCATAGTTTTCACAAACCTTTTTCAAGTGTTTTAATAAAATTTAAATCCCCCTTTCAATATCTGTACTAATCAGTGTTTTGACTTTTGGTCTTATCTTCAACTTACAGCTTCAGTGGCAACGTAACTTAAGATTCACTGTTACTTTAAGTCACTTTTAGCATTTGTAGCTTGAGATTTGTGAAAATAGGTTTTAATAACAGAATCTCAAGTGTAAACTCACAGAAGAAACATTTGGCCTATGATTACCAACCTCTTTTTGTACTTGCTGAATTTGTTTCTTGGCATCAGAAAATTTCTCTTTCAAATCTGTATATTCTTCCTCTTTCCTCTGCAAATCTTTTTTCAAACTCCATACAAGGGCAGAGCTCTCAGAGAGATCTTTACGTAGCCTTGTGTTAGAAATTAAGAGGCATAAATAACATTAGTGTTACACATCTCAAAGAAACAGCTTTTACGCATTAACTCAGGCTCTTTGACTGCTGGTTTTATTAATGAATAGAATATCAGATCTATCAGATCAATGACAAACTTTACAGTTTTACTTTTGGATTTCAGTTTCTTATTATATGATCCTGAAATAACAAACTGCTCAGATTCACTTCCGAACACTGTCATTTTTTAAGTGTTATTTTTTTTAAGACAGTAGAGCAACCATTTTCATCATTAGGTGTCCTTACAAAGTAAAAAAAGGAACAAGGTTAATATCAAGTAAGTTTGAACTTGATATCTACATCCCAGACCTTGTAAGGATCAAAATAAATAAAAATCAAAAGAAAATAAAAAAACAATAACATTGCAACAAGTACTACTGTTACAAGTGCCACAAAGAAATTAAGAAGTTTGATGGGTTTATTTTTAAATGGTCATATTTATTTAAAAAAAAGTTTACAGTAAGACATCTTGGATTTTTACTTTAAAACTAACTAATGGAAGGTTTTTTTAGATTCTATAATTGACAGTACAAAACAAGGCCTCACAAAAGGAAAACCTTTCAAAGAATTACAAGCACAGGGTCAGGGATCCCCAGACCTTCATGCTAAATTGTACTTTAAAGTATATGCACGTACCCACAGACACAGCACTAAAGAAACCCTAGTCAGGAGAAGGGCTACATAGCATCTTAAAGCTATTTTTGCACGTTTACTATTTCCTTACCATACAGTAAATATAATCTTTCAGATACATTTAATCTCTTATTTTTTAGAGATTTAAAAATTAGAGGGGGCTGGGGGAAGTTCTACCCTCCTACACCCATTATCCCTTGAAGTTCTTATAGTAGGCTGCGTTAGCCTAGAATAGCTATTACCAAAACCAGATGTTTACTGTTTACGCCCTGAGCTTTCCACTCCACCCCCCCTTTCTTCTTTTCCTTTTTACCATTCAGTCCTTTCCAAAGAAAATGTTGCCTGCTTTTATACAAGATACAGGATATAACATTAAACTATATGTCATTTCCTCCAGAAAGGGTATGCAGCATAAAACTATTAGAAATCCCCAAATAATTCTTCGTTTCCTTGCTTGCTCACATTTCCCTCTACAGTAGTTCCACATGATTTACATCTATCTTGCTGAAAGAACATACAAACAGGTAAGGAAAACACAGCCAGCAGAATATGCAAGTATACAATTCAAGTAGTGTATTAAAACTTTTTAAAGAAGCAGTTTAGTTAGTAAAGCTGGTAAACATACAAATGTGTTATGTCAAAACAAACTGATGTTCACAGAAGGTAGTTTTAACTTGAGTCTATTCTCAAAGGGCTATGAGTGATCTCATTATTTACTTACAGTTCTATAGCTTGTATTTGCTTATCCTCATTTTTCTCCTTTTCCTGAAGGGAGTATTTCATGTTCTCCAAGCTGTTCATTAACTGCACAACTTCGTCCTTCAGATTTGCTTCTTGATCACTCAATTCTTTCAGTTTTTTATCTGAATTGGCACATTTCTCTTGCAGAGCTACTGTATTACTTTCTAGATTTAAAATAATAGATTCTTTTTCTCTAAGTACTTCTTTTAACTTTGCTACACTGTCATCTTTAGCTCTAAAAGCCTCCAAGAGGCCTTCAAGTTCTCTTATTTTTCCTTTGTAGTTGGCAACTTCCTCCTCAAACTGTGCAATTACCCTACGATCTTCTGCAGCCTGTCTTTCAAAATCCTGTGTTTTCTTCTGGATTTGCTCTTGTAACTGATTCATAAGATCTTTTTCCTTTATGAACTGACTATCTTGATTTGCAATCTTATTTAATTTTAGTTTTAGTTGATTATTATAACTCTCAGCGTCATAAAGTCCCTTCTTTAAGTCTTCAACTTGTTGAAGTAGTTCTTGAATCCGCTGACTTTTTTGTGAAGAAGCCTTAATAACATTTTTGCATTCTTCCCAAAAGCTTTCAAGACTGCAGTGAAAGGAGCTCTCCTGTCTGAGATCTGCTGTAGAAGCAGTTTGGGACTGCATGCATACAGGACTCATTTGAGCTCTCTCTGGTTCATCTTTTTGAGAGTCTAAGGAATCCTTTAGACTAACTAAATCAATGTCCATAGCATAAGCCTCTAAGTGACATTCATACAACTCATCTACTTTAGACTGCATTGTTTTAATTTGTGACACTTTATCAATTATATTTTTTTGGGCATTTTCTACTTCATTATTTAGCTGAATAATCTTTTCTTCTTGTTCCCTATTTATAGTTTTCTGTTTGTCCAATTGAGAAGCAATCTCCTGATAGTTTGCTCGACACTGCTGAAGTTCTTCACTTAAGCCAGAAGCCCTTTCTTCAGAAGCAGAGAGCTTGAGAAGCAAGCTTGTTATCTGCCCACTGAACTCTTCTTTTTTGCTTTTTTCTCTTCTGCATTGCTCTTCAAGTGCAGCTAGCTGACCTTCCAGGGTTTCAGTTCTTTCCTTCAATGCTAGTATTTCTGAATAGTTCTCAGAGGTACTTGTTTTCATGTATTCAGGTCTCATTTGCTTTAGGGAGTTATCTTCCCAACTCTCCTTCATATCTCCTAAAAAAAAAAAAATCAACACCAAAACATACAGCTCAGGTTGCATATAATCAATAATACAACTCACTAGCAATAACAAATAGCAATTACAATAAGGTAAATGGTCACCATCTGAAAGCCACACCCTCATATCATATGGCATTTTTAAGTCTTGAAGTAGTTAAAGCCCTCTGAACGGTTTGACATGAAATAGGTGCCTCTTAGGCTTCTAGACATAGCTTGCAGCAAGATGTGTTCAGGAACCCTAAAGAACACTTGCCATGGCTCTATTCCAGCCTTCTACTCTGCACCACTAGTAGAAAAATCTAGCTTGTTTTAGTAATACCTATGAGCTAGATAACATTCACAGTTATATCTAGTTTCCACCTTCACTGGTTCAATAATCCCTTTAATAAAGCCAGCAATCACCCATTCTACATTGAGAAGAGCAATGGTATCATATACTTTTCTGAGAAGTTTCATTCATACTCAATATCCCCTTATTTTAAAAATGAAGCTAAAATTCCAACACAATTTTTCACTTAGTGTTTGGGACCTTCCTCTCTTCTTTTTTCAGTTGGTTTCTAAACTAGATATAAGGATAACTATTTATGCCCACACCTAGGTGTGTTACATATAAAGTTCTCCCAGAAAGATGTACAACTTTCCATCACAACCCCAAATTTCCATAAATATTTTATTAGCTTAAGACTATTTTTTTCCCTAAGTAATGAGCAATTCTAACTAAAATCACATGCATTTCACCACCTTCAAAATTGACTCCAGCTGTATTTCACACAAGTGTTTTAGAATCCAACTGTGTCCATTTAGTAACATGCATGCTATGTTTTAGTATTAAAATCAAGCCTGACTTTCTCTAAGGATTAGGTCATCACAACTAGGTACTCCAGGGAGACACTATGGATTCCTGCGAGTACTGCAACTACACTAAGGTGGAGTTGGCAGTCATCTCACTGGGAGCATTAAGCACATGGGTACATCCGTACTGCATGGAAACATCCTCTGAACAGATCCAACAAGTCTTATAAAGTCACTAACTTTGAGTCACTAACAAGAAGTCATACTGAAGCATCAGCAATAATGTTTTCCATCTCAATTCAGGTTTTTGGCTTTTGATTATTTTTAGAGTGATGAAATTCCACAGGATACTTTTTCTCTCCTGCTTTTCTTTTCTGGTCTAATTAGACATATTAAGTGCTCCTGCTAGGTCAGACACAACAGCAGTTTTACTTTGGCTTCTAAAACCATGCTTCTAAATCCTACAAGATTAACAATTTTGGATCGGGAGATGGGTTTTCTCTGAAAGCCCAGTTGTGTAGTCCCAAGAAAATACATCAGACAGTACTATGTAGTTCTCACACTGGACATGAATTTTATATACTTCAATAAAAGGGAGAGGCGCTGGGGTGTATTAAGACATATTTTGCGATCTAAGGTGACAATGCAAAAAAAGTAGTAGAGCTTAGCCCTACACCTATAGTGAGAAGGGTATGATCATTCACAAGAGGATTTTGAAGCTAATCTAGATGCTTTGTACCGACAACCACAATCATGCAACAAAGCAGGAAAAATATTAGTGCAAGAAGATACGTGGTACTCAGTCCAGAAGCTTTTTATGTAGGAAGTACTAAGAAAGAAAAAGCCCCACCCCAAAACATAGATGGCAAGCCCTAGAAAAGAGTATAAAAACCTGAACTTCAAGACAAGATAACCTATCTTCTCCCAAAATAGACTTTGGTCGTAGGACACTGGCATATCTAAATTCTACAAGCAAGCCATCACAGTGTAGCTATGCTCACTGTTCTATTGTGCCAAGTACATTTCATGAGAATGGTTAAATGTAAGTATATATATTAATATATCTCATTATTATGGAACATCTAACAACTCAGTTTTTAAGTCAGATGCCTTATATTCTCAACACTCACAAAAGAAACATATTTAACATGACTGAATAGCCTGTTAGTCTCAAGAGAAAAATCCTCAGTGCTGACATTAATTGGCACTGTTAGTTATCCACTTTAATTTCTTGTTTAAGAAGAGCTATCACTTTTCTATTTTTTCTTTAAATGAGCTTCAGTCATGAGATATCAAACCTACTACTATCTAGTGTATCAAGGAGTCTACATCAGCTTCATTTCCTACCCCCTTCCTGTAACATTTATATCAGTGGCACCATCAAATGGTCATGCTAGGAGCCAATACTCATCCCAGCCAAAGATGGCAGAGATAAATCAAAGATGCACCTGGTACAGAGATAGAAGCTTCTTTTAAAGATCTCAAATGACACTTATCTGAACAAGTTGGACAAACATCAGAAATGCCCTACTGGATCACACATCGGTTGACTGAGCCCAATATTTTACCTCCTTTCACTACTATTGGTAGGCCCAGCCACTTCCTACAGACCTTTACTGACATAGAACAATTGGGAATGTTGGAGTAATATGAGACAATACACCTCTGCTTAACCCTTTCAGTATCCATGTATGAACCTGTTGGCTGTTGCCTTGTCTAACCACTCCTGGAATCTGAGAATTATCTGTCTCTCTCACCTTATCGGGCAGCAAACATTAGAAGCTCACTAGCTGCTGTATGAAGTGCTTTGTTCCATAAACTTAATTTGATCCTCTACTAGATTGAGTGGTCACTTGCATTCTGCAGTGAAAGAATAATGAATGACAGTCCAGCATGTGATTTATTCACAGTCTGTATCCTCAGTTTTCTTTGATCATGTGAATTTGACAAGTCTCCTTTTAACCTGTTTTATCCCTCTTTATGGAGATAGATATTTTCTGCTTCCCATTTTTAATCTTATTTGTCTTTTTCTATCCCATCCTCACCTAAACAATGTCTGGAAGATTTTCTTACTTGCACCTATTCTGCAGGAGGAAGGCAAGAAAGTAAGGGACAAAGGGAAGATCTTTCATTCTCCTTTCACATATGCTTTCCACAGTTCTATGAGAAACTGAAGCCCAGCTGTGTCCTGAAGTCAAGTTAGAGGCAGGCAGATCTTATAATTGCCATTTTGTACAAGTCAGTCCCATCTAGCTCAATCCTGCCAATTAATCAACTTCAATGAAATGGGTAACATAAGTAGTGGTGTCCTTTTAAGTTTCACCCTTATCCTTGAAGGTCTTTAACTGCACCTAGTTTATTCACCCTATTCTAAGAAGACTGGTAAGCTCACACATAAAGCAAGGAAAGCAAAAAAGATTGAGAGTGCCAATGCGAGAGCTGCACAAAATATGCCATCTGTGGACTTGAAATAATTGTACTTCCATTAAAGTGGAAAACTTCTCTTTGCCAGCACTGTCCCCTTGACCAGAACTGGTCTGTTCACATCATGCGTACAGAATGAGACATCAAGTTTCACAGCACATGCTGTATGACTGAACACTCAGTAAGCCATTGAAACCTTTGATGCTTGCTTAGACAATTTTAAAAAACACAAACAAAAAACCTACAACAAACCACGCTTGAGCAGGAGGATGCTACTTTCCCAGAAGTCCAGCAACAAGTTTAGTACAAAAACAACTGTTAAGAAATTGCTTAAGGACTACAGCTGAGTCTACAAGTACATTAACAGATGAGAAAAAGTATCAGAAAGGAAAGAGTCTAAAAACTAACTTTTATTTTAAGCATTTAGGATTGAACAGTAGAGGACCTTCTGCAAAAGGGAATATTTACATAGCAGTTACTTCCATTTACAGTTTAACATAGCAGATTTTCTCCTTATAACATGATGTTTATGCTTCACAACTTTTTGCTTGTGTTCCGGAATAGTAATCAAGTTTCTCTGGAAGACCCCCTGCTGAGTGATGGTAGAAATTGTACCTTTCTTTGTAGGTGGCTCTTCTTCCACAGCAGGCTTATTTTCAGAGCAACGTTTTCGTCTCACTTCCAATACAGTTTCCTCACAATCTGTGAACTGGCTACTTTCAATCACTTTGTTAGAGCTCTCTTCTGCCAGTTTTCTTTTAATGGTAGTTACAGTGTTGTCCTGTGTTAAAATAAGATCAGTTACTTTGAAGTTTTACAAAGTGAGCCCTTCAAAGGCTTAGCAATCTTTTATATGCAAATATTTTTACAAAACTATCTGGGTAATATGTACAGGGATTGTCAGAGGAACAAGTCAGTTACAGATCAGTTTCTTAAACCAAAAGCAGGTACACCTTCAGACACAAATAAGCACAATGCTTTGCACTGTACAGAAAGCAAAGCAAGAGATTAGGAAACTACAAAATGCAAGACTTGCATGTAAGAGGAGTTTGTTTACCACTTGAAAACAATTTCCAGTGTCAAAAGTTGATGAAATGCCTGATTTGTTCAAAGGGCAAATGGTCAGCTCTACAAGTCCATCACTTTCTTGTCATAATTGGTAGAGTTGGGAGTTTGAATTGCCTTCAGCAGAGCCACAGATCATTTTTATCATGACAGATCTGATGCAATTTAAAGCCTAATCAGTTCTGTTATACGTACTTTAGACTATATATTTGACTAAGAATAAAGTTTCTTTACTTGCAAGATGACAAGTGGCACGCCATGCTGGTTGCCAAGGACCAAAAAAAAAAAAAATTAAATCTATAGGACAGTCTTGAGGTTTATGGTCATGTTTTAAGCTTCATGACACACAGTCTCATAGAAACACCAGACAGAGTTGGAGCCTTGTTCTTGGAAGGTGTAGTAACAGGAAGCAGTCATCACAACTCTTACTGCTCTCGGAGCACTCATACTATTGAAAAGCTAAGTCGCTGTGGGGCAGAGGGAGGGAACAGAAGGTTAAGTAAGGCTTTGACCGCAAGTTTACAGTGGAAGAGAGAAACGGATCAGAGTGCTAAGTTTCATTTAAAATGTTCTCAGAACTACTTCATGTTACTGGACATCAGGGTCAAAAAAATACCCTAACTGCATATTTTGATTTTTTTAACTTGTATACATTTAGCCAAGCTAGTCTTTCAGTATTCAGCAGCTAGAAGTAGACTAGCCAGTTGCAAGTTTTATTAATCACATCAAAAGCAGAGATAACCTGGCCATCCACTCTTAGTTCAAACTCTGCTCAATATATTCATACTATCGCTCTTCCTTTGAAATGTGTGTCCATGCTGTGGGTGGAACACACTAATTTTTGTTGCCAATTTACACAGTCACTGTCCTTCTCACATTATTAACTTCTAACTTCAATTAAATTTGACCTTTTGCTGCAGCAAAACCTCTTTTCCTTCCTCTTCCATTCAGGCAAATATAAAGAAAGAGGCAGTGACATAAGCCCTCTATTCCCACTACTTAAGTCCTCCCAGTTTGCGGGGTTTTTTTGTTTGTTTGCTTCTTTTTTCTTTAGAGTCGCTCTTCAGAGTCTCATTTACAGTCCTCTAATAAACTCCAGATCACTGCTTCCAAAAGTCCCATTTTTCACACACACCTCTGCACATATTTTTCTGTAATTTTAGTTTCAATCCCAACTTCACCTGCTACCATTTCAAGCAAGTAGCAGTTACACAAAATTAAAATTTTCCAAAATAGTTAAGTCTATTTTAAGCATAGATTTAGACTTTTTTGTATAAAGAAAATTGAGATGTTTAAGACTTACGTAGTCTTTTACAGTTTCTTCTAAACGGGATATCAAATCTTGTAGTCTCATAATGACATCATCTTTTTGCTCCACAATGTCCATTAGTTCTTGAATCCTTTTATTCTGTGTATTCATTTTCTTGGAAAGAAAGAATAGTAGTTCAGTCAGTGTTAAATTGTTGAACTATACCATGCATTTAGAAGCGAGATAGTTAAGCTAAGCTTGATATAAAAACAAGAAAGAACTAGAAGCATAGAACTTCAAGCTACTAGAATTTTGTATTAAAAGCAAATACTTTTACACAAGTTTTTACTTGAGAAAGTTACCTCAGTTGCTTCTTTAAGCTGCTCAGCAGACTCATCCAGTTTAATCATCTGCATTTCAAAGTCTGGAACAGGAAAAGAAGCCTGCATCAAGTAAGCAGCCATTACATAGTTTACTCAGTTATCCATTTTTCCAGACCTTCTGGTACCTCAGTAGCTTTCGAATAATGATTTATTTTCATGTTGACTTCTACTTATAGGACATATTTCAAAAGTTGTTTAGGTTTTTTTGAATAGGAGAATTGGGCCTTGCAACCCATATAAAATATATATCACATCAAGAGACTTCTGCTGAAATTGTATTATGAGTTATTGCTACTTTTCCTCCCTCTATGAACATTCCACAGGATACCTGAAAACACCGCATCAGCAAAATGTAAAGAAGTGCGGGGATTACAATAACACCATGAAATCAAGAATCAATAATGTTGACATTTTACCCCACAATTCAGAAGTCTGCAATTGACAGTTTTAAATTTTGTATTAAAAATGAAATAAACAAGGCCTGTGGAAATATTCAACCTGAACATAAACAAAACAATTGGTTACCACCTCTATACATATGATTTGGTTCCAAAATCCCGCTCAACTGGATTATTATTTCTATTTTACAGTAGTCAGTCATTTCTTTTTTTCTGCCTTTCATAGCACACTTACACCCAGCTCACCTTTGCTTTTCTGTGTCAGCTCTTCTTCAGTTTTGATTAGTTCCTTGGTTTTCTTTGTCAGCTCTTCTTTGGTCTTAGTTAGTTCAGTGGTAATTTTTCCCAGTTGTTTTTCAAGCCAAGTTATAGCTTCCTGTGGATCCTCTAGGGACACAATGTATCTGTGTGCTTCTTCTGCCTGCTTTTTTATGTCTATGACATCATTCTGCAGAGAATCAATAATGTCCTCAAGATCAATGTTGGTGCCTAGCCCCACACGATGTTCTTCATCCTGAAAGATAATTTATATCCATTTAGACACAGCAAGTAATTACACAATAGCCATTATTTCTACAGAAAATTTGGAAGACCATTAGAAATTTAAACATACAAGTAGAATTAGTTCTGGCTTCAAAGCTATCTTGTGGGTTCACACACAATTTGATTGCCAGTTTCTGACTACCTGCACACACAAGTCTCCGGTATCAAGTAACAGCTACTTTATTTTTATAGCTTTTAATGACCCACCATCACATTCCCCTTTATAATGCCACAAAAGCATCCTGTCCAAGTTTAATATAAAAGCTAGTATTTTTTTTTTTTTTTTACCAGATAAGAAAGTTGAATAAACACAGCAAGGGAACAGTTTTAGAAGGAATACATCCAAAGTGTTCATTTATCAGTAAAAGTTTGTGAGGTGAAATAAATTTGTGGCAACTTAATTTAATAAGTTGTACTCAAAACATTGAACGTACTCAAAACGTTTTTTAAAAACAAAGGGTTCCAAACTCACAAGCACCGGTCTCAAGTTAAGAGTCTAGTTATCACTTAAGTGTATAAACAATTCTCATTGGTTTAGTGGTAGCTACAATAGCCTTAAGAGTAGAAAAAGTCTCCGGAACCACTCAAGTACAGTCCTTATATGGGGCCTCAGTCATCTTCAAATACTTTAAATAGGCACTTAATGCAATAGAGTTTATACCATAATTGCAGCTTTTCCCCCCACAATTTCTTTGTGTACAGTAATTTTCACTTTGTGTTGCAGAAATGCAGAAAACCCAAAGATTCCTAAACATGTACCTGAGGCTTAGCAACTACGCCTATTAAATGTGATAATCATATCTTGCTGGGGATATAGTTACACAGCATGCAATTCCTTGAAACCACCCTTCTAATCCTTGAGACATACCATCACCATAACAGATGGTTAGTAAAAGGGATGTTATTGGGGGAAGGACAAAAATACCAGAGGTCCAGCTTGTTCACTGCAAGGCCAATCCTTCAATTTGTTTTCTTCATCTGTGTTTTTAGTATAACTATTTACAAGTTCCTTGAAGATTTCCAGGCGTCTTTCAGAATTTTCTTCAAGCCGTTCTCGTTCATGAGAAAGGCACTCTCTGTAACAGGAAAAATAAGGCAGCTAAAAGCCAGCCAGTATGAGCTGCTAAGAAGTTATTAGTATCGCTGCCTATAAACAAAGATGTTTCTTCCTTTATTTTTGGCACAATAGAATGATACACGAAACAGTGTTGCTACACCAAAATAGAAGTATTTTTCACCTCCACACATCCCTGAAGAACGAGGGGGAGACAAATGTATATATACAGATTATAGATAGCACTTAACTACAAGCATTTTTTCTAAGCTTCTTGAGCCAGAATACCTGTTTAGAGTATCATTAAGATTGCAGTAACCAAAGAATTTGCTAGTGTCACTCTTTCCACAGACATCCCATCAAGAACGCTGTTCTCTTAGGGAGAGCTCTACAGGAACAAACACTGCAAATCTTCTACACACACCCCTACCCACTCCCCAAAAATTAAAGCCTTTCCCACACAGTATTTTTCCTGAACTCATAGTCCAAACAGAAACTGATCTATTAATAGAAGCAGTGAGTCTAGTAGAAGAATGTGGTCTTTTATGGCCAAGAGACAGATTTAAGAAATAAGTGAATTGAATTTTGTTTTTTTAACTAGTAACTTTAAAACCACTTAAAGCTAACTTACCTGAAATCTATTTCCCGCTCAGCAAAATATTGGGTCAATTCTTGTATCACTTCTTCACGGATTTTTAGTTCCAGCAGTAACTTACTCTTCTTTTCAGTAATAAGTTTGTTCTTCAACTCTTCTATGAGACTCAGCAGCATCTAGAATTACCGTTAGTATTAAGTTTTTTATAAAGAAATATAGTTTCCCAGAAATGAGATTTTTCCCATTCCTTAAACACTACAACACTTCACTCTTCCAGTTGGCAGGAGTTCCTCCAGTTCTTTTATTAGCTTATTCATAAACAGGAAGATTCACAAGTAGATCAAAATATCTGTTTTGTACCAGCACAGCAATTTATAACTTTGCACAGAGCAGGCATTTCGAAAGAACGTTAAATTTATTAGAAGAATTCTTGAAGCTGTCTTAAAAAACAGGCTTAAGCTCCACAGGATTTAGCTCTTGTTTTCCAGATGCTCATTTTTTACGAAACATTAATGAAACCCCCACAAAACAGTCTCTAGTTCTCTGTTCCCTCCTCCTTGTCTTCCCTAGAAGTGACTAAAATTGCTGTTCCTTGAAGAATGGCTTTCAGTTTTCTTGTGCGTAAAATACAAAGGAACAGTCTTCTGTATTGCTAAAAAAACAAGTAATACTTGCTGTGCATTGACTATAGGTTAACAAAAGGACAGAAAGCCAGATCTGCAATCCTTACTGCTCATTCTGTATTCAGACACATTTCATGGAGTTTTCCCACAATAGGCACTAAGTCATAAATAATCCCCCTTTCAGTTCTTAAGGCTGGATTTAGGTAGAATGAGGGTGATCATGAAAAAAATAGGCGAGAGATAGGGGAAACTGGGACAAGAACACATTGCTTCAAGACTCCATGCTACACTAATTCTTAAAGTATCCCTGGCACATACCATATATTCTTCTTTTCCAACAAGAACTTTATTTTCTTCGTATTTCTGCACCGATTCTTCTGTTGACGTGTTATGCTGTTCCTCCATCTCATCATCATCTTCAATCACATCTTCTAAGCTCTTGTCCCATAGGATAGTAGCTCTTTTCCGTGGGATTGGCATTTTAGTGACACTGAGTAGTGATGATGCTCTTGGTGATTTCTGGCCAAGTGACTGATCTTGGGGAAGAACAGACGTGTCCATAACTACAACCTATCCAGAAAATAAAGAACAGAGTCATCAGTATTTTTTAAAACTTCCAAGAGATACCTGTTGCACTTTCCCATAGGACTCCTGGGCACAGTACTCCCCCAGCCTATCCTCTGTTCAGAGTCACTGCTTAGACCAGTTTCCAGCTAGAGTACAAAGGAGTCACTTTATAGTCTAACCTTTCTTTTGATGCCAGGAACACCAAGTTTCGCTGCCTCGACAATCTACAAGACGGCTGACACCTCATGCACCATCAGATTTCTGTATTTCCTATACTTTGAGTTTCTAGTTGCATTACATGAATGTCGTCCTACAAATTCTATTTCTTGAACAGCTGTATCACCCTTACAGTCTGCTTCTCCTAGTGTTATACTTAACCTGCTTAGATGAACCCACATTCCAGAAGCCTGAATCTATTGTTCTTTGAACTGTCAATAGAAGTTTTCCATGGCTTTCATTAAGGCTGCAGCACTGATTCACAATACTTTTGTCTTCCAGCTTCACCAGGGTTATCTCACTGCACTTCTACCTATTCTGCTTAACATCCTCCTTCCCACTGAAGCCTCTATAGACATAAAGATGACCTTTCAAACTGTCTTTGGTGCTCAACCAATTTTATCAGTATTTCAGGTGAGCAATATTCCAAATTAAGATAGCAGTAGCATGTGGGGCAGCTAGAATTGCTCCTAGGTGACAGCATGTTATAAGTACAGAAGAAGAGTTTACCTAGATCTCAGGGAATTTCTTCACAATATAGCAAGTGTCTTGTTAGGCTGGACATTTTATAGGAATCATTGATTTTCAGTAGGACACGCTCCCACCCTCACACTCCAAAGCCTTTTTAAAAGCTTTATAAGGAAATAACGCCTGACTAGGAGTAATTAGAAAATACGATTGTTACATGAGACAGAAAAACCCAGTAACTAAATTCATATTCTAAGATCTGAAAGAACCTGTTCTTGAAATGCAAGTCCTAAGTACTGATCAACAAGGTAAACTACAACATACTTACTTTTTGTGCAATAGCCGAAAACTTTAGCACATTGAGTGTTTCATCATATGCTGAAGCACATTGGCTTATGTTTACTATCATGTATACCTTCCCCTTTCCACTGAAGAATGCTTGAAGGAAATGAGTTAACTTACTTTCACGAAAGGGTATGTGCTGCTGCAACCTTTAAAGACAAAAGAACAGATGACGAGAAGTTTAATAATTTACAGTCGGTACAAGAGCTATCCAGCCTGAAGACTTAAAAATATTTATGAAAGCAGTAGCCTTTACATCAATTAAAATTGTTTTGGACTAGATACAGCTGTTTGTGAAGAGATTGCATAGCTGTTGTGACTGCTGCTTTAGCCATTATCTCAGATAGGCTATAGCAATACAATCAAAAGGAGCACTTAAACCAGAAGTGTGTTCAGTATCTAGACTAGATCACATAGTCTCACACTATACCCCACCTCTCTTTCCCTTTCCACACTCACGAAACGGACATATCTAGTTCCAGGCATACAGTATTCAACATTATCAGAGATCTCTTCTCACTCAGTATCCTGCCTCCAAGAATGGACAATAGCAAGTGTCTAGGCAAGAAAATAAGTATACACCAATACATGGAGATACTTTTCAGACCTTTTTTCCTACCCCCCAGGAGTTTGGAATTTCCCAAAACAGAAGTTGTGCCTTTGAATTTAACAGCTGGTACTGTAGTTTTTGATGCTTATAGGAAATTTTATGAGAATTCCTAAAACGTGACTGAATACACACTTGCCACTGAGTAAGTTGCCTGCATTTTGGACGCATGACAGCTATCCAATTATATGAATAGTGCTACAGAACGCAGCAAGATAGCGACACTCCTGCCAGAACACATACACAGCTCTTAAGTAGGTTTGCTACAGGACTGATAAACAAGAATCATTTTCAGATAGTTACTGCTTCCTATTCAACTTGCAAGGGGCATCTATTAACACTTTAACAGATTATGCCTCAGAACATTTCTTCTATATTGTTAAGAGTCTGAGTTATTAGGATCAGAAAAAGACATTCTGAATACATTAACAGCCCTCTAAGCAGCTGCTAGTTTGAATGGATCCTTCCTATCTGGAAAGTACAGAAAGATAAGAAAAACTATAAATTCACAAAATGTAGGGTTAATCAGGAACACAGGCTAGCAAAGCTTTTTCATCTTAAAGTGTGATAGACTGAATAGTCCATCAAGAACAGTGGTATAGGGTAGGTAAATTGGGCAAAGCACATCTGGGCATATCAATCAGCAGACAGAGAGTTCATATAACTTCTGAGACAGAAATAGATCTTCAAACAAGAACCTGTGAAGAAAACAGTTCCTGGATGGTTACACCCAACTATGACTACATATTGTACTGTTTTTTGGACAGCTAACATTTTGTATTATTTTACTCTTATTTAGATCCTCAAGTTAGGGCATAAATAGTGGGAAGGTTTTCTTTTATTTGCATATGGTTAGCAAGATCAGGAGGAGAGCGTTAAAGTTATGCCAAGATTTAGACAAAACAGACAAATTTTGTCAAAGAGCACACAGTTATGATAGCACTGCAATAGCCTGCTGATGAAATATGTTACACTAGAAGTATGTAGAAAATGAAGTTAGTTCAGAGGAGTAATAAAAGGCTGAAAATTTGACTCTTACTATGATACTAGTAAAAAGGGGTTTTTAAACTTATTCCAAAGTTTGTTTGGTAAGCCAACCTCAGAAGAAGAAAGTTAAAATTGCTAAAATCTACCATAGCATGTTTAAAGGATGTTACAATTTGATGGATTTAATTAGAGATCAAAACAAGGCGAGTTTAAGATAACTTTGGTAGATCAACAAGACTTTGCAGTATAGACGTTACATCTTTTCTACCAAAAACTTAGTGATAGCATTGTATATTTTAAACAATAGTTTTTAAATGTTGTAGGCAATACCTAAAAATCACAACCAGTTTGCAATTCATAAAAGGACTTACTTTGACTGCTGACAGTTCTTGAGTGCGCTAATACACTTGCCTAGAATCAGGAGAGAGGTGTTTATATTTCCACTCTCTTTCAATCTGTCACCTTCATTGCGGGTCTTGGTACATCTTTCTGAACCAGCAAGATCACACATTGACAACCTGAAAGCAGATAAGGAAAATTCACTTTATTTACCTTAGGACGTGCACAAATTATTTACTTTTAAAAACCATCACTTTTCTTTGAGGAAGAATTTCTTGATCTTCATCTGCATGAACCCTTCCATCCTTTTCAATGTGGCTTCCCCATCAAGTTTCACACTACTTCCTGCCAAACCCTTTCCCAACATGCTTCCTATTTCCCTCCCTTCCCATCATCTTCCTTCTGAGGACTTACCTGACTTCCCAAGTATAGCAGGCCCACAGAACCTTGGGCTGAACAGAGGAGACAAAATATAGAACAGCATTGCAACCTGATGGCTTGAGGTAGAGGGCTAAGTACTGTATGAGTGTAGGAAGTGGGGAAACCACCATACATGCATGAGGCTCTACCAGGGAGCACTGGGTGTGTAGTGCAGTAGCAGTACACCAACGCGGAAGATAACTGACAACATCACAAAAGAAGAGGGGCACTCTGCTCTGAACTTACTCATTGACTCGGGTCACTCGTGGTGCTCCTGAATCTTCAATTTTTAGTATCTTAATTGTGAATATGCTGTGACTAAAAGAAGAAGTTTAATCAGCAAAGTAGTGACAAAGTAGACCAATACCTTTAAAATACTTTTAACCTCCACAACATCCGTTCAAAACATTGTTGAATCTGTCAACATACCTAAGCATATACTCTATCAGATACAAAAATTTTTGAAGAGAGATTTACGTAGTACTTGTTTTGCCTTTTCCTCAGACATTTATATGGAATAAAGCCAAGTGCTTTTGCTTGAAGGAGAGTATTTGATAAAACGCTGTTAGCTTTTGTACATCTTATTTAAAGATTGAAACTTTTTGGCTTAAAGCATTAGGTCACATATTGCTAAAGAATGCTAAACTGAAACCTAGATATCTAGACCTTGTTAAAGCTTCTTCCCCTCCTAAAAGCCACAGGCCATATTTAGTTTCTCTTTCCTCACACACACCATCCAATGCCCAATGTCATTCAAGATGTTTCTCACCTTCTGCTGGAACAAGTATTTAATTTCGTGCTTGCAATACTCTGGTGTTTCAACCCCAGTTTTAGAAGTCTAAAAGCTTCCTTAGAATCAGAAATCTGAACCCACTGCAGATCTTTAGGAAGAACAAACATGATAATCTTGTAAATATCATCATCAAAAAGAAAGATGGAATTACGAGATAACATATGCACACCAAGAATAATACATTTACTTGAGACATACAAACATTTTACTACACCTGCTTCAGACAAATTATATGATGACAAATAAGATCAAGATCCCCCCTTACATGGGAAAGAAAGGACAAGCATATTGCATAATTTCATCCTATTAGAACACTAAAATATGTTTAATCCAAGTTAAGTGAGCAACCTTAGCCTGAGCATTGAGAAGCCAAAAGGTAGGGTCTAATGTGAGTATGAAAGCCCTATGCTCGTATTCATCAAGGCTGAATTTTACCTGGACAGATTCTCTGTTTTAGCCTATGATTTTGAGGGGGGGAATTAAAAAAATAAAAATAAAATCGTCTGGATATCTTTCAAAGCCATCAATTGAAAAATAGCAGTGAAGAATTTTGTCTGCAATATGACTGTATGTCACCTTGGTATGTGCTACAGTAAATACCTACAACCCTACTAATAGAACTTATAATAGGAACGTTCTGGCCTCTGTTAAACTAGAGGTTACCAAAATTGTACTAGTAAAAATACCAGCTGTGACCAAGAAAAAACAAGAAAAATCATTAACGGTTTTCCTTAATAACACTACAAACAGCCTTACACCGCCAAGCTTTATAGAAAAAGATTATGCTGAAGCATAGCTCAAAGCAGACTATTTCGTACTTCACGCATTTTCTACTCTTTGAAGAAATGAAGGAGTTGGGTTTTTTGTCCAATTCTGCTTTTGGATCTATAGTTTGGCACATACAAGGTAAAAGCAGCAGGCCAAACATGTACAAAAAAGCCTTTAATCTAGAACTACTGTCTTGATCATCCAAACAACCTGTAACAAATCAAACAGGTTTCAAATGCTATTTTTGCCATGGCCAGAAACAAAAATTGAACTGGTAACTTGTAGTCAGACTGAACTTTCTCACATATACTCTGAAGTCTGTTTCTCTACAGAAAATGANTCCATGGCCAGAAACAAAAATTGAATTAGTAACTTGTAGTCAGACTGAACTTTCTCACATATACTCTGAAGTTTGTTTCTCTACAGAAAATGAAAAAATAATAAAAAAAAGAACTGTTGAGCCAGTTATAGCTATAGTTAAGAACTTTTGGAATCTTTAAGAAAATGGAAAAACCCAAACCACTAACAAATTTGTCAATTGTTTTCAATATTTCTCCCATTTCAAGGAAATATCAACTTAGTGGAGTGCATGCAGGCTTTTAAGAGGTACAGGCAAGAATAAAGAGAAAATACTATAAAAGGTACCGATACTTTTATCTGTGCAGATCGTTGCCTTTCATACTCAAGGCAGACATTTCTAATGCCACAGTGAATACAGTTAGAAGATTTCTAATCTAGAAAGAAACATTATTACAGGAATGCTGATTTTTCAAGTTACACATTTGGCAATTTGCCATGTAGTCTAATCACCTTTTACATAAGAACATCCTTTGATGTCTTGAGCAAGGCGTAGCGTTTTTCTTTTCTTATCATTTGATATAGGAATCAGTAGATCATAAAAACATTCATTGTAAATCTCAAAAAATGAAACCCAAACAGAAAACTTCAGATAATTTTCCACAGTTGTGCTAGATTGTTCCGCGTCTTCTAAGAGTTCTTCCAAATCTGCCAAGTACAAAATATTACAAGTCAATAGAGGCTTAAGTAACGTGAATTTCATTTTAAAAAATTACTAAGTGAAAGTTGATGTTGAAGCAGCCTTCTAAAAAACACCTACCCCAGACAAAAATCTATTGACATCTCTCCCCCCTTTCTTAAGTATCTGGAAGTCACACGCTTACCCCACAAATTTGCAAGGGACACCTACTCTACCACTTCCTTTACCACTCGCAAATTCTATCAAACATGTACAGCTTGGTTGGAATTATTCGAGTCTCTTCAATATCTTTAGAAGACAGAGAATTAAACTGACAAGTGCACTTCACTCTGACTTTTTAAAGCAAAATTAGTATTTAGGTAGTTTTTAAACGCTAGAATTAGGTTTTTCTAATTACATACATGTACTGTAAAAGCCTGTCAGGATACCATTAGGGCGCATAGCATAAGTAGTACTACTTTTCCTTGCTATAGTTTTATCTCATTTAATGCCTGTTCAGGTAGTCTTCTAACCATTTCGTCTTTGTCTTTTCTGCCCAGATAACTTGCTCACTCTTCCATTCATAAGCATATAAAAATGTCAAGTATTCATTTTATTATTAACATAGATCAGAAGTCAGTTATTGACCTTAAGAAAGGTTCTTTGCCAGCTTTAATTGCAATTCTTTAATATAAAACATACCTTTAGAATCAACTGGTGCTCTGTTGTTAGCGCTTTTTTGATGGTCTACCTACAAAACAGAAGAGAGACTTCAATATATTTTCTTGACAGTACATCACCAGTACACCACCAGTTACTTCTGTAACAGTCCTACTGTCCTACTAGACAGAAATACAGCCTAGTTGCAATATGCCAATACAAAGATTCTGGGTACACATCATGTCTAGTTCAATGCACCTGTACACTCCTATTGAAAGGGTTGGTCTTATGTTAATACTCATTCCTGACACTTCCCTTATATCAGGCCCTATCACAGTACGTGGCATTTCAGCTTGCTGAACCAGAAGAAAAACAGTCACAGAAGAACAGAGGTGGGAGCCCACACAGAAACATGGTGATTTAACAGGATGATTTGCAGCAGTCTAGTTGCAGTTTGCACATTACTTTTAACCTGGTAAATCTAGAGTCCTGAAGTTTTTTGTTATTGGTATTTTGCTAATACAGGATTCCATATCTTACAGCTTACTAGGTCAACGCTCAGAAAAAAAGAGGTAACTGTAGAACACTTGTTCACTTAATTTCTTAAGTGAGCAACTTACTGCTTTACCATACAGGCTGTAGAAACATTTCACAGTTGAAATAAAGTCTAGATTTTTTAGAAAGAGAAGGAAAAACTTCTTCTGCAGAGCTCTTTAAAGAAAAAAAAAAAGTAAAAGAAAACTTTACATCTAGAGCTTATGAGGTCCATACATATATACTCTGTTCCCAGTCTTAGTTTTGGTTGGCTGGGTTTTTTTAGCTACAGAACGGCAAAAAAGTGCAGATTATCTACCAAAAGCCAGTATGCTTGAGAGAAGAAGCATGGGATTAAAAAAAAAACAAACAAACCCAAACAAACAGATATGGTTTGGGTTGTTTGGGGTTTTTTTGTTTTGTTTTTTAAATTTTTTGTCAAGAGTATATTTCATATAAAGCTGAGATTCCAGAAGGCGATTCCTGAAATAGTTAAGTATTTATATAATAAAAACTTTTAGATTTAAGCTTTACACATATCAAACACCCATCCAAGCCTGTCTCTGTCGAAGGAGATGCAAACTTTGCCACCAAATTTATAAGCTGAAGTACTGTTCTTATAACCACAGTTTTAGAAATTGGGGGAGACATGCGTATTCAAATACACACACACGACAGGTTTTTCTGAAGTCCTTAAAGACTGCTAAAGCTAGATTTAACATATGCCTGTGCTTTCAAAATGCAGTCTTGAAGAATTTTGCTGCCACCTACCTTCCATGCTGGCAAAGTCCAGTTAACTAACTCACGGATAAGAGTCAAGGTAATGGATATATTCCTCCTCACAACAGCCAGAATTGCCCCATTATCACTCAGCATACCACTAGGGGGATGCTTAATTCTCTTCATTAAAAATAAAAAAGTACAGTAATCTCCTTCTAGTTCCAATTCCTAGTTTATGCTCAGTTTTTTTATATTATTGCATTCATTTCAGAAGTAAACACACCAAAGAAGGTATGCTTATACAAAATACAAGTCACTCATAACTGTAATTGGATTAAACAGCTTTAGAATTCCAGGCAACTCATAAAACTGAAGTATACTTCTGGACTGCTCAACAGTGATCTGTTTAAGAATAAAATCCAGTAGAAACCCACTTTAATTCAAGTTTTTAGAAGTCCAATAGCTTTATAGCTCTGCTGTTTCAAAGAAATTTTTGCTTCCTTTGAGGATATTTGCCAAACTGGAAGAGAAAAACAACCTCAAAATCATTAATTTATTTCAAGTATCCTGAAAGACAGTAAATTGGTTAGAGGAGCAGACTTACTAGCATCCCCACAGATGAGGAGACTATTTGCACGCAGTCCTTAAGCATCAGTAACCCCAGAGGATAAGTTATCAGGTGCCCAAGCTACAGAAAAAAAAAGCTTAAGAGTTTACATCCTATCAAGTATTCAGCCACAAGACAGATATCCACAAGAGGACAGGGTTCAGCAGCTCTTTTGCTCACTTTACTGCTAATCTGAATAGATGGCTGACAGCAAATAGACATGCCCATGCTTAAATATAGACAGCTCAGTGTTCAATGAGAAGAGACTATCTAAAGATGTGTGTACTCAGCAGTATAGAAAGAAGTGCTACTCTACCTCTTTTGTTAAGCGAAGTATTGAATTTTTAATAGCAGTTTCTTCTCTCACTTGGTCTTTAGTCAGCTTTATATAATCTCTGCACCGATGAGGTTTGAGATCCATTGCTGTGTATAACTTTCCTTGAATACTTTTAAACAACATATCCATAGTCCTTGGCAGAATACCAGCATCATCTTCTGTCTTTATATGCAACATACAAAAGAAGAGATCCTAATTACTACTGTGAACAAGGTATACAGATAAATGAAGACAGAAAAACAAGCAATTCTAATCTCAAGGCATACATGAGGAATTTGGAAGCCACTTACAGCATGAAGTAGTGGTATTTTGTATTCTCAAGGTAAGAGAAATGTCATTAGAGTGTTTTGAAAGGCATTTGGCTTTCAGCAACAGCTCATGCTCTAACTCTTAGACCGTAAGGGGCATAACATAAATCAAAAACTATTGGGGCATTCTGCATAAGCTAAGCTTAATGGAAAAAAAAAAAAAAAAAGAAGCATCAAACAAACAACAACCAACAGACATTTAATAGAAATTTACAGTTTTCCGGTCACATTTCATAGGCTGCCTTCACTCTCTCCCTCAAGGAAGTAATCTTGAAATACAACTGATGACTGATGTCTCAGCTGCAGTCCTGTACTAGTTCTACAGACCCTACAAAAAAAAGTTCTAGAAGCCTTGTGAAGACTCACTCCTTTCACTGTCTCAGACCCTATTCTCAGAGCATACTACTTTTGCACCCAAAAGGCAAAAAGCAGTCAAATAAAAGCCTCAGTTCACGCTTGATTTTTCCAAATCCAGATGCAAGTTTAAAAAGGGTTTGCTTAACCTTTTACACCAGATTTTTAAACCAGACAAAAGGGGAGAGAGGAGAGTCTGAGACTGTCCTGTCTCAGACTCTGACAGCATCATCTTCCAGCCTCTGATAATTTCTCCTACTCCTGAGACAGGTGGGTTTTTACCAGTTACAGCACTAGCTGTATCACCTAAGTCAGAACCTATGTAAAATCTGGTTGGTGCTCAAACACCAAGCTAGTAACCAAATAACATATTAAGTTAGGAGTACTGTTGCATTACGTTTGTTTCTCCTCATCTCCTCTCTAGTAATTTTTTGTTTATTGTAACACCACTTGTAATTCAACTTAACAGGAACAAAGTAATAGTCACCAGCAAACGATGAACAGTCCTAAAAAACTGCTTCATCCTTAAGTCCTTGACCTATATTCAGTCAATGGCAAGGGTAATGCCGAAGAGGAAAGGTTATATGGACAATGCTGGCAGTAACAGAAGAGGAAATCATAGCATCAAGTAGGCAACATTCTGCCCTGCCAATTCTTATTACAAATTGATAGTTTAGTCCTAAAACTATAATAACATGAAAAAGTCCCCAGAGTCTGAAAAGATGCAAATCAAAAATTCATGAAGAACCACACAATATACCCCAAACTAGTCAAGCATGGGGGACTGTATGCTTTAGGAATTTTGGTTTTGTTATTTACCTATTATTTATTAGGACAGGAAAGAGTATCCCATTATTGCCTCAGATTAATGGAAGTACTGGCAGTAGTCTTTAGTTATAATCCACCTAACAGAAGGTCACTTAGAGGACAATGTCACTTCAATAAAGCTTAATTTCATATGGCACAAAACTCATTGTTCTTCTACTACTCTGTGTATAAAGTAAGCAGTAGAGCATCTAGAGCTGCCAGGTCATTACAGGAGAAATTGTTTCCATCAACCCATTTGTTAAAATGCTTTGAAAAATAATTAAAGAATGACATCATCTGAACAGAAAGGATATTGAGCTTTAACAGTACAGAAATAGTGCATCAGGAGACAAGGTCTCCAAGGATATTATTGATAAACTCAGAAACCTGAGACAAGACAGAAATACTTGGAAGTAATCCAACATGTTTCAAAACATTTATTTTCTACCTATAATAACTGAACCAGACTCAAATACTATGCCTTATTTGACGATAGTGCACATAAGATGCCTATGACCTTTATAATAATAAAAAAATAACAAAATGCTAGTCTGGTGTAGAGTTACTTGCACTTTTCACATCTTGATATACAGAAGATGTATTTTCCTAACTCCCCCTCCTCCCTAACATTCTAGATACTTGGAAGGAGAAAAAAAAAAAAAGAGTCACACACAACTAGTCAAAATTATTACAGCCTTACAAAGCAATATCACTTGTTTATGTGAACTCTGGCAGTGACTCTGTCTCTTGGTAGTTTAGGGATAGTTGTTATGGAAGGAGACTTTTGAAGGCTATTTATTAATATTCAAGAGAAGCCAGTGTATAGGGCCTATACTTTAAATAAAGGAAAAAGTTGCAATATTTCTGGTAGAAGTAATCCTCACTTTAAAAAAAAAAAAAATTCATTCAAGGAGAACACATTTCTACTTATACCTTGGAACGTGTACGTTTTCCCAGCATTTGTAACGCCATACGTAAAAATAAGACGATTATATCCATCTAAGAAGTCTTGAACTGGTTGCTTCATGGTACCTTCAAAAAACTCTTCTTGAGTTGTTTCAGGTCCAAACACCTGAGCATTACCAAGAAACATCTTTATTTTGTTTAAGCAATCATTATAGACTTTTAAACAATCTTTTAAATTCTATATGTTTATAAACTTAAAGACTATTGACAGTTTAAAAATACTTTTTAATACCAAGCAAACTAGATAAGTTAAAGAACTTTTTCCAGGAATAAATTAAAAACTTTTAAAGACAATTCATTTACCTGTGAAAAAGTGAATTTCTGCATCTGTCCAGCATTTTTTTCACTTAGTCGACTCAACGATGTTTTGGGGGCCTTCAGTATGATGCTTGTTGAATCTTCAAGTGAAACACAGTCCTATTAAAAGCAAATACAAGCAATGCAGGCATGAAGAGAGTATAGAGCTCAGTTTACAGGAAAAACAACCCCATACATTTAAAGTATTTTTAAACTAAATATATTTCACACCTGCAATTCATTTTCTCTTTCCAACGGTGTAAATGGCCTAACACGCAGGCAAACTTGTATGTGTCCCTTAGGCTCCAAACTGCTCCTCTTAAATTTAAAAAAAAAAAAAAATTAAAGAAGTTAGAAACTTGACTAGATTCTGTTTGTTAACTAGCAGTTTGAAGCAGTTTTATTTTCATCGGGCTATTTTGAACAGACTTATTTGATGACATGGAAACCAAAACATCAGTTTTTACAAGTGCTTAGGTCCCTGTAGAAGTTCTCTGTGACAACTTAGAGTAAATAATCTTGCAGCACATATATATATATACACACACACATACACACACACACACACTACATTCAGGCCAACTAGAGATCAAGAATGAAACCCACAAAAACATTCAATGATTAAGCTGCTCTGAACTGGTAGTTAGCCTCATTCACAGAAGACTGATGCACCCCATAAGGTATCAATGCAGTGCCACAAACTTAATCTAACCTTATTTATCTCCTCCAAATTAAAAACATACTAAAGATGCTTTTCACCTTCTTTGTAAAATTCTTATTATTCTTACCGATGAAAAGACTAAGCTTATTTAAAAAAAAAATACATCTAAACAATGCAAACATTAAAGTTCTCTTACCTGGCTTGTGTCTGAGCTTGAAGAAACCATAGAAAATTCAGCAGAGAGATCTGCTTTAATATCTTCCACATTTACTGGTCCTGTTCTTTGAGGCAGCTCAGCACTAGCAATATAGGATGGTCTGAAAAATTTCTCATTATCCGAAGTCGGTTCCATCCTGCAAGATAAAATAAAACTATTTTTTGCTCTGTGACCACATAATGTAGGGCTTCTGAGGTCCCTTAGAAGACAAGTCAATTTGAGACAGATAGCTGCAATTTCTTTACAGAGAAAGCTTTCTTCATTCTATTCATAATTTGCACAGCAAGTTTCTGATAGCTGGGGAGAGGGTCTGCAGAGGGGTTTGCATCATGATGAAACGAGATCAGCCATTCTTCTTTCAATGAAAACCAACTGTTTACCAGGGAAAAGCCTTACATATATACAACAACCCTGCTAAAAACCACATCCGACAAGGAAGATATAATTTATTAAAAAAAAACAAACAAAACACAAAAACCCACACAGCCACTTCTCCATCATCCCATTATAATGTCCACTTAGAATAAAAGCTCATTGCAAGAATCACCCAAACTTCATGGTTATCTCTGCAGGACTTGATAAATAATCAGTATTATAAAGATAACACAATGTAGCTTAATACAAGACAGTTCAGAGACATTCCAAAGACTAATAGATCATTTTAGCTATTAAGAGGACACTAGAAAATTAGAAGACCTCATGCCAGAGTACAAGTTAAAGTATGGCTTTTTAGTCATTTTGCAGATCAGCAATTCATTTATTAATCCATAATTTAATGATTTTTGTGCATCTCAGAATCTAGGCGGTGAAAATTTGCCATAGAAAATGAAAGTAAATTGATTCAGTTTTGATAACCTTTAAAAAGTGCATTTTATTTTAAAATATTAGTATATTCTGTCTGCACTTTACTCTCCTATTGCTTTTTCTTATGATATTACAGATATGACTTGGCAGGTTTTGTTACAGTTTAAGTTTAAAATAACTCATTGGGCAATTACTCATAGACTATGGCAGCAAGCATTCTAGCAGTTAGACACCTACTACATGGCCTCCTACAGTTTTGAAGCTTTGGACACAATGATTCAATGGTCTTCTAATACTACATTCCTGTGTCTATGCTGCAGTGATGCATATACATTGCCTCTCTAAAGACTAATGGAAAACACAGCGTTCATTAAAACAACGGCCAGACCAGGGCTGGGTGAAAGCCCCTTTGCTCAGGAAGAGTGTTGCCTATTAAGCAGTTGTAACACTTTTGTTCCCCCCAGCATAACACCTCAAACTTGTCTGCACTTCAGTGTCAAAACACTTAACAGCTGAGTCTTCTATCTAGCTTGTAAAAAGGCAGATGCAGAACTTCATGAAACTAGACAAATGCTACCAAGCTGCAAGTAAGGTAAAGCTACACATAAACTAGGCAGCAATGTTAACTTTGTTTCTTCTAATCTACAGTTTTTACTTTTGTAAGGCAACTGTATGAAAACCAGGAAAAACTTGGCCTGAAATATTATCACAGCTTAAACAAATACTGACCTGTGAATAAGCTACTACTGAAAGAAACATACCTGTGCTGTCACGATCTAGAAGTCTTATTCATCAGCTACACAAAGTCACACTGCACAACTCTTATCAGGCCTTGACAGGAAACATAGCTGTTAGATAACTGACATTTTACTTGCTTTAAATATAAGCTTATTTTAAAGAGTGATTTGTCAAGATTATGCTCTCATTCTATGCCTTTTTATGTAAGGGACAAAAAAGAAACATTAAGCTATGTATGCAAAGCTGGAACTGAAAGAGTTCTTATGAGCCCAGCACTGAAACCAGTAGGGTTCAAGCACAGACTGCATGCAAAACCCAAGACACAGACTGTCCACCTGTATCCACGTTGTGTCATACGGCACTATAATTACCTTAGATATTCTGGTGTGAACAGGTATATTGCCTGGCTGCAGCTACTAAAAGGTATTTGTATGCTGAGATATGTTATTGTAACTCTGCTTATCATCACAATAGTCTAGAGCTGCAGACTCCCTAAGAGAAGGGGATCCAGAGTGGCAAACACAGCAAAGTGCGGTCACAGCACACACGCTGCCTGTAGCACTGTCAGGCAGCACAAGAAAGAGTAGAAAAGGCTCCAAACCACACAGTAAGCCTGGCAGCTTATATAAAACATAAAGCATCAGCCCTCACACTCGAAAAATTTTAAGAGGAAAGTTTTCCCTCTGCAAATACCGATCTTTCACTTCAAGGCTCTATGCTGTTTTCCCGTTTCTATGGGAAAGCCGCATCATGGCTTTGCCAGCACGACGGCCCTGGGCCGGGCGCTACCCGCGACTTGCACGCCCCACAGCGGTGCCGAAAAGTTTTCGCGCACCTCCACGACTTTCCACCCGCCGTAACGCTAGTAACCCCGATCGCAGCAGGGGGATGCGAGGAGAGGAGGCCTCAGCACCGCCCGCCAGCAAGGCCACCCACGCTGCTTCCCAGCTCCGCGACCCCCAGGCCGCAACCACCGCCTCCTTCCCTCCTCAAGCGAAAGCCCAGCAGCCCCACAAACCCGCAGGGGCTTACCTGAAAGCCTAGGCCGCGCCGGGCGGGCCCAGCCACCGACCCCTACCGGTGAGGGCCGCGCCGCTCCCCTCACCACCCCTGGCAACCGCCGCCGCTCACCGGCACCGCGTAACCGGCACGGCCGCGGCTTCTTTTCAAATGCGGCCAATGGCAGTGCGCGGCGCCGCGCGGCCTTCTGGGAGGGCGGGCGCTGCTGCGGCGAAAGGCTCGACGGGAAGTGTAGTCTCGGTGGCGGCGGTGAAAGCGGGGCCGGGCCGGCCTGGCTGGCAGCGGCTNGTTTACAAAGCCCTCTGTATTGCACGCACCCAGAGGCGTCAGGGCCCGCCCCCTCAGCGGCAGCAGCACCCCGATTGCCACGGGAAGGAGCCCTGGCCGCGCCGGGCCTGCCCTCACCTGCCCGCCTCGTCGTCTGCAGTGCCCGGGCTTTGCCTCCCTCAGGTCTGGCAGCAGGATATATGTAAGTTCAAGCTTGTCGATGCTCCGGGTGATTGCAGTGATGCTATTTCCACAGGCGTTCTGCAGGCCGAGGGGCAAGTTGAGGCTTTGCAGTCTGCATATATAAAGAGGATGATTACTGTTTGCAGGTAGTGAAAGGGAAGCGGCCAGGTGACCTGCTCGAGCTGCAGGTGCCCCGTATCAGAGCAGGGATCGGCAGAATTGGGAAACTCCCGTTTTAAGTTCAGGCTGTACCTGTTCCTCCCTGTGGGTTACAATACTGACAGAGTGACAGCTGTGGAAAATACTTTGTAAGGTATCTCTGTTTAAAACCTTCCCCAGCTGGAAATTATTTTTTGGTATCAGGTTTGCATGACAGGAATTTAATTTCTTAAACAGCAATGAGAGAAATCCCTTGGCTTTATTTTCAAAACAGTGTCATAATGCCAAACAGATCATTCTCTTCTAGAACTTCAGGGTATGGAAATGTCCAGGATTTGGTAACAAAAATCACCATAAGTTTCTCTTTAGACTCAGACAGGAATTGTTTGAACTTTAATAAGGAACGTCTGTCTGTTTTAAATTGAAATAAAAGGAAAAGTAACTTGAAAGTAGTCAGTAACTACTAAAACCAAACGTTTCCCTTTCATTTGAAGAAATGAATGCCAGCTAGTGCAAGCAATCCTGTAAAAGAATAATTCTACACAGATCCTGTAGCAGCTGCTTTGATGAGGTTGTCTTTAAGATTAAATCCCATCTTTCTTTAAACAGAGACTATGTCATATCAATAAAAGATATGTACATGATTTCAGTTTGGATGCAGGCCATGTTGCAAGAATTGGTCTGTTTTAACAGCAGAAAATGATGCAACCTTGAATTTGAAATTGTTTGCCAAACAAAACTGAAAGCTTTTGTAGGCATTCTTTAAGAATTAGGCTAACTTTTTAAAAAGTATCTTAGTTTCTATCTTGAATAGAACAGTGAATTCAAACTACTGAACTAACCTAATGCCAAACCAACCATGTTTTTCATACCAGGAGGGGACTGATAATGGCTCTCAAAGAAAGGGAAAAATTAGCTCCTGGGAGCAAACCTGAAAGTTGTTCTCCTCCACTTGTTGGACAGAAAACCTGAAGATCATCTCAGAATATTTTGCAAGGTATACTCCTAAAAAGGTTGGGGGCTATTTCCTGCAGAAAATTGTTCTTGCTAAGTTGGGGCATAACAAAATACTAGATTTCTGAAATTGTTTTTATAATAGTGCATATGCTGCATAATTTAAACTAGTATCTCAAAGGACTACCATCAGCATACTAAAAGAGCAAACTAAAACACAATCTAACATGTGTTCCTAGCCTCACACAAACCATGATAAAGAAAACATTAGATCAGCATAACCAACCCAGCCTGTTTTGGAGTGGGAGATGATGAAACTCCATCTATGTAAATAACCTTTATGGCTTTCCACCAATATATTCTCCTTAAAATGGTTTGTGCAAGGACAGCCAGTTGCAACAAAAATATCTGCTGCCAAAAATGTTAACTCATTCGCCTCTGAAATTCAATTATGTTTCTTTTCAAATTCTCTATAACTTGTGGAGCAAGGTTGCTACTCCCCAAAGGGCAAAGATTTTTTCTAAATGACTTGTTAGAACTCTCACCATTACCCTTAGAAACTTATGCTCCTTGTATTTGGGGTAGGATTCAAAAGTTGCGGATAGTCTACTCATCCGAGTGATGAGATGATGCCCTATGAGACAGCATGTCTCAGCGAGCTTTTGCATTGCTGTCAGAAGTAATTAGAGCCACAGTCAACACTGCTGGGACTTGGCCCAGCATCCTTCAGCACATCTGAGCAGCAGCCAAACCAGGACTGGCTTCATCTTCCTTGTACTCAACTCACCTTCCCCAGGGAATTAACAAAGCACTTCAGTTTCCCCTCGGCACTCCTGGTTCTGCTGTGCTTCCCCATGCCCTGGCAGCACTGCCTTCCCAACCTTGTTGGAGGCAAAGTCCTTCTTCTACAGGGTTCATTTGGAGCTGACTGGCACAGAAAGTTCCCGTTCCTTGTCACACAGGTGTCTTGGAGCAAAATGGTGCATTGTGTTATATTCTTGGTAGTCTGCCACATCAGCCCCTTTTCACCCCTATCTTTCAGGGCAGTGCTTGACATTTATCATGTTATTTGCACAGTCATGTGGATGCATTTCACACTTCCTTTAATCTGAACCTCTATAGTTGTCGTGGTTTGGGCTGGATTGGCCCAATCAGGCAAAATGACAGATGCTCTCTCTCCTGCCCCGTTTCAAAGGGAGGCAGGAGAGAGAGAAAAAGAGAAACTTATGAGTTTAGAAGGAACTAGACTACTTCTCCCCCTCTACTCGGCACTGCTGAGGCCACAACTGGAATACTGTGTGCAGTTCTGGGCTCCCCAGCTCAAGCTGGGGAACTACTGGAGAGAATCCAGCGTAGGGCAACAAAGATGACTGGGGGATTGGAGCATCTCCCTTATGAGGAAAGGCTGAGAGAGCTGGGAGTCTTTAGCCTGGAGAAGAGAAGGCTGAGGGGAGACCTTATTCTTGCTTATAAGTATCTAAAGGGTGGGTTGGAGGAGGATGGAGCCAGACTCTTTTCAGTGGTTCCCAGTGACAGGACGAGGGGCAACGGGCACAAGTTGGAACACAGGAAGTTCCATTCAAACATAAAGAAAAACTTCTTTACGGTGAGGGTGACAGAGCACTGGAACAGGCTGNTACCCCTCTATGCTTTTCCACTTCCGACCCTCCAATGGGGCAAAAACACAGTTGGCTGCCTTGGGTGTTATAGCAATAAGGGTAAGCAAGAGCCTCCCTGCATACCATTCCTTGGCATCAACTATAAACATCGTTCTTATCACTGAGAGCGAACATTCTTCTGCAAAATATGCTGCCAATTTCAGCAGTTAGAAGAGGCCTAGCTAAAAAGCAAAGTTACTGAACAAAATTGGTCCTGTTTTACCTCAAACCAGGACAATAGTGCTACCCTCACTGTCCCACTCCCATCAGTTGCCTTCAGGTGATATTTTTTCTAATGTATATACAGCTGATTTTATGAACTCATGACTTTACAGGCTGTTCATTTGCTTATTTTTCTTTAGTAATATAGGTATGGTTTTGTTTATCATCTCTTATAGGCAATGAGCTACTTCTTCAGTCTCACATTTCCCAGTTCATTCAGTATCATTTTTCTATGGCTGACTTTTGATTCTTTACCTATTTTCTTGTTTCCTGCTTATCCCTCCTAAACATCTGCTTTTGATTTTCTGTAAAAGTTGGTGTCATGTTATCTGAAACAGCAAGACTAGCTTTAAAGTCACAAATGTAAGAGAAAAATGTCTTGGGTTTGTCAGTCTAATTTTCGTGCTTTTGCCTGCATACGTTCAGCTTTCCCTTGAACCGAGCAGCACAGAGGCAGTCACCTAAAGCAAAGAAATGTTCACATTGCCATCCTGTGTAAGTTGACTGGCACAGCGTTTCTTCTCTCAAACAGACATGAACAGACGTCAAATTGATTATGGGAGACAAGGTGACGTGGCCCAGAGCATAAAGCTTGCAGTAATGTCCAGAGTTAGCACTGCTGCAAAGACCTTCCCAGCCCTGGTTGCCCCACAGCGCCAGCGAAAGCTTCCCTGGAGGGGCTGGGCAGCCAAGGGCAGCTGGCCGGGGCACTGGGGCCCTTTGCTTGCGGGGGGCAGGGGCTTTCTGCCAGCCCCGCCTGCAAATGCTGCAGCTGTTTTGTGGCTAATTTGGTTATCTGAGTAATTGCGGGATTTCAGGCAGGGTGGGAGTTTCTGGTTTCCGTCACTGGAAGGAGCTTGCGGATGATCATGAGGTCGCTCTGTTGAGCTGCTCTGGGAGCACAAAATACAGTCTGGAAAATGAATCATAGATCCAGCAGCAAAGAGGGGGCTTGAGGAGCACGTGTCAGGGTGAGATAGCCAGCCAGGAGCCTCGGGAGGAAGGAGGGGATCGCTGATGGGCAGCTGGAGGCAAGCTGTAGTGCCTGGTGCTGGACTTGGATCTGTTTCCAAGGGCCAGGGCTGGCTGCTCCAGCAAGTAAGGTGTTGGGGTTGCCTGTGCTTTGTGGTCATGGTTGTTTAAAAAGCCATTCACTGAGGAGAGAAGCGACAGGGAGCTCATAGCTGGAGACATGATTGTGTTAAGGCTTGTTTAGGTACTGCTCTGTGTGTGCTTCTCACAGACACGGTGGGGCTACCTGGTCCCATACCAGTGTTCTGTGTGATGAAAATGTGCTACGCGTACATATTGTTTTTAAATCTTCATAGCTTCATTTGAAAACCTGTGCACGGCAAACATAGTATTACTCCTTGAGGAGGAGCTGTATTGTCTTACATAGGAGAAGATTTGAAATACATTTGCTGAGATGTAGTCTTTGGAAACAGTGTGATTGACACAAAAAAGCTATTGCTTTTGCCTCCTGCTTCTCCCTCAGCCCTCTGGTTATTCCTTCTGTCCCTCTTTGAATTATTGCATAATTCTTTGATGAGCTAAAGAGATCATTTCATCTGTAACCAGCCTTTTAATATTGTAATTAAACCAAAAAGTTTCAAAATTGATTATTCTGTAATACAGTAACATAAATAATCACTGTTTTGAAAGTCGGATCTAGGATGTTGAAATCAGAACTTTCTACCTCTCATCAACAGGCTTAAAACGTACTTGACATAATTGTGTGTCTTGGATCACTATGCTTACCAAGTGTATGAGTGTTCTCAGGTTCTCATGTTATTTTAATTTGACAGCTCTTTCATAAGCGTGTGTAATGAAGTGCCTCATAATGATAGTGTTCTGTACTGGCTCTAGCGACTAAAGCAAGTGAATGGCTTGGATATTCTGAGGAATTAGTAATGCAGTTTATTTTTTTTTTTTCAGTATTAGTGTGCTGTATATTTTCTCCACCCACCCATCCACATTTAAATCTGTTATTATGAATAGGAAGCTTTTCAAAGCAGGATCATTAGGGCCTTCCATTAGGGCAGTTGTACTCGTGTTTTCCTAATATAGTGGGATTCTTAGCCTCACAGGGGCTTTTTAACATCATCACAGCATAAATCATGATAAAATATGTTTCTTAAATGTTTCCGTGATGTACTCTACTCATTTGAACATTTGCCAGTTTGGAGTAAAATTTAGTAGGCTTTCAAGATGAATAATAATTGGGAAATATTTTGTGTATGTGCGTATATATATGTTTATATATGTTTTACTGCCAAAGGAAACTGAAGCTTTACTAACTGGAGGGCAAAAAACAATCTACTTTTTTTTTTCTTCTGCCTTTTCTAGGGTCTTTATGTAACGCTGGCAACAGATGCTATAAGACCACTAGTGGTGACCAAGTATTTTGCTTCTTTATTGCCGAAAGGGGCTGAAGCATTTAGACATGAGTCGGCTGATCAGGCCAAACAACATAATGTGATATTAGTCAATATAACAGCAAAAGTGGCCTCCATTGGAGAAAATGGTAAGAACTATTTTCACATTGTGACACAAGTATTTGTCCTATAAATGTATCAGCTGTTTTGTCTGACTGATTCATAGTCATGTAGAGAGTAGTGTAATTAGTTATCAGGTGTTTAAGATACGTTGTGAATAGTAAAACAATTGTTTAAAAAATACACAGGCAAAGTTTTTTTCTGAAAGTGTATTTAGACAAGAAAAGATGACCACTCTTAAATTGTGTGTTGTCATATGATTTTTAAGTACAAATCTGCATAAATGGCTTTTCTATAGAACTGGTTGCTAAATATAGTTTCTGGGGCATTTGTGATGTGCCCCAGAAAATTAACTCCATCCCAGCCAGACCCAGTACACTGTCTCACATTGGGTTGTGATCATCCTGAATCACGTAAACCAGGCATTTTTGACCTACTGGTAATCGCATAATTGGAAACCTTGACAGACAATCCACAAGCAGGAAGACTTGACCGTTGATACTGACTAGGTGTATAATACTCTTCCCTCCTAGTCAACATTACAGTGATGTCTCAGGACATACCGTTAGAAATGGCTCTACAGCTGGAATAATAAATTGAATCATGTACTTAGAGAAGTCAGTATGAGTTTTGCCACTGTTTTCACATGCCTATGATCTTGCATCTTAGTTTTCCTATGGATTTCAAGTCCTTACGTCCTTTGGACATAAAAATGGAGTAGTATTGTTGATACAGAAGGACAGATACAGTCAAGGAACACTGGCTACTTCACACAATGTTTTTTATGCATGCTGCTTATGTTTCATGAAGTATATTTGAACTGTGTATCCAAATTTTGTTTGGTTCCCTGAAATGCCCCTTCTTTTTTTTTTTTTTTTTTTTTTTTTTTTATTNCCTCTCCATGCACAGACCTGGGGTAGCTCTTTGAGCTCGATGCCCCTTTTTTTTTTTTTTTTTTTTTTTTTTTTAAATTTCTAAACCTGTGCCTAAGTTCTGCAAATATTTGCATAATGTCTTTTTAGCTCTAAGTCTGGGACTAGGCCTGTTGGCACTTTATGCTATACATGATGTTAATTATTTTCTTTGCAGACAGTGCGTTGTTAGCTTGTAACCTCCAAGTTAAGAGCTGGGGATGAATTCCAAATCTTATTAGTAAAACTTTATTTCTCTCCATGTGTTGTTGATTCTTTTTCAGTCATCTACAGAGCTGTATGAATACCAACATGGGTAACCATAATTTAAAGGTAAAATCTCAGGATTCACTTTCCTAAAACGAAACATATGTTTGAGTTTTATTTCAATTAAGGTTTCAGAAGTTTTATTTCAGTTCCAGGCTGCTTTTGGAATTTCTTCATGGTGGAAGAAATTCAAGCTTTAATCCTTAGGATTACTTTTTTGAGAATACTGTTTCTTCTTTTGTAGTGTTACATAAAATACAGGCTGTAAATAGCTATCTAATGGTCCTAGAGCCCTCAGAACAGGCCTAGAAAATTTTAACAAAGACGTTCTGTTGATAGTTACATTCTAAACTGTTGCTCTGTCATCTTACTAGAACCTTAACAAGATAAATAAATTTGAACATGAAGTCAATACATACCTAGAATAATGCAATTCTGAAATAGGGAAACTGGCCAGGATACCAAGATATATCTAAATAGTTATCAGATATATAGCTGATAGCTGAAGAAACGGAAAGATTTCCACTAAAGGGGGTGTGTGTACATACACATACATAAAAGTTCTGCGTAGAAGCCAGAAGACTGGACACTTCTGTGTCTCAAAAATACTACAGAATCACAGGGGTTGGAAGGGACCTCTGGAGATGATCTAGTCCAACCCCCCTGCCAGAGCAGGTTCACCTAGAGCAGGTTGCACAGGATGGCGTCCAGGCAGGTTTGGAATGTCTGCAGAGTCGGAGACTCCACCACCTCTCTGGGCAGCCTGTTCCAGGGCTCTGCCACCCTCAAAGTAAAGAAGTTCCTCCTCATGTTTAGAGGGAACTTCCTATGTTCAAGTTTGTGCCCGTTACCTCCCATCCTCCTGGCACCCTCCCTTTAAGTATTTGTAAGCATTGATGAGATCCCCTCTGAGCCTTGTCTTCTCCAGACTAAAAAGACCCAAGTCCCTCAGCCTTTCCTCATAAGCAAGATGTTCCAGCCCCCTAATCATCTTTGTAGCCCTCTGCTGTACTTTCTCCAGCAGTTCCCTGTCCTTCTTGAACAGGGGAGCCCAGAACTGGACACAATACTCCAGGTGCGGCCTCACCAGGGCAGAGTAGAGGGGGAGGATAACCTCCCGCGACCTGCTTGCCACTCACCTCTTGATGCACCCCAGGATGCCATTGGCCTTCTTGGCCACAAGGGCACATTGCTGCCTCATGGTCATCCTGTTGTCCACCAGGACTCCCAGGTCGCTTTCCACAGTGCTGCTTTCCAGCAGGTCAGTCCCTAATCTGTATGTAGTTGAAGAGCAAGAAGCTTACTGCTCATGTAACATGGGCTAAATCCAAGGAGCAAGATACATTACAGTGTAGCCATTACTGTATTTCAGTGTAGTATTACTCATCTTGCTGGCTCTGACACCCAGTACGGAGCTTCTTTTACTCTTGGCAAGTGTCAACTGTCCGTCTTGACCTCAGACACTAGTGCCATTCTCTGACATTATGTACCATTCCTTGGAATGTTGTCTTGGCTTTGGGCACTCGGGGCTTCTCCTTGAACTCATGTGAAGATGCGATTGGAGTGGGACCACACCACTGACCTTCAGATGTTTTAATCTGTAGAGCCAGTGGAGATAAACGCTCAGAATAGTTTCAGGCTTAAGTTAAATTCTTGTTCTGGAAGTGCAGTTATGCTACATGGTACAGCTAAGCAATATAACCACAACCGGAATTGCACTCTGGAGGAACCTTGCTTTCTTTGCTAGCCTCTTAGTTTAGGTATCAAAATTAATGTCCAGTATTGGATGACACAGTTATCCTACAGTATGACAAAAGGGCAAGGAATGAAACAAATTTCTTAACTAGTGACTTATCTTTGACAATAGCAAATGGCCCAGGGCATTTCCTGTTATGGTCTGACCTTGTCTTTTTCTTTTTATTTTTTTTTTTTTTAAGCTTATATTTTATTAGTATTTCAGGCTGGGCATTGCTTATACTGTAGGAAGAACAGAAGGCAGGGACCTTAATACATGCTAGACATCTGCCCTGCACAGAATGAAGTCATACGCCTGAAAAGAAGAGCCTGCGTTTGTGCCATGCAATCGGACTACAGTGCTCTTTGCAGTCCTTGAAGAGAAACACAGTCTTCTTACCTGAAAGTGAACCAGCAGATGAAAGATGAAGAAAACTCATGAAGTCTCAGTTGCTTCTCAAAGGGTGGATTAATGAGCAGCCAATTTTTTTAATATGTTCTTATACCATTATTTTCAGCCAAATCAGCAAGTAGATCTACATGGCCAAACAGGTGCTGGGACAGCAGAAGAGCAGGCAGAAATGCTGGTGGGACAAAAAGGGAAGGCTGCTTTTCCTCTGTTAGGCAGTCTTAGATTGGCTAAATTGCTTGTGCAGTTGCATCTTTGGCAATTCTGCAGCAAGAAGTCAGATATGCAGTGGCTGGCTGGATTGCAGCCTTTGGACATATCCAGACTTGCAGACTTAAGAGAGAGGGGATTTCCAAATATAGTTCAATATACAGTTCTTATTTTGATGCTGCCCTGCCTGACATTGTCACAACATGCTGCAGCCAAGGATAAGCAGAGTTTTGAAACAGGCCAGGCTTCCCAACTGAAAGTCTGCTGTCAGCTGAAATCTGAAGAAACTGAAAGGTTTCCACTGAAATGATGTTTCCAAGCACTGGCTGATCTGACCCTCTGTAGTCAGAATAAACCCCATTTTGCAAAAACTGAGATGTAAATGGCAAAATTCCATTGCTAGTAATTCAGTTTTGTGCACCTGAATTTTCCTTTGCGGTTTTAACAGATGATAGGATCTGACTGCAGTTCCAGTCAGGTGCTTTTGTTTAGTGTTGCCAAGTACTGTCATGCCACCACGCTTCATCATATATGTGGGTGCACTGAAGAATACACACACATTTATAAAGCATTGTAAGAGCTTTTTGTGTGAATGGCATTATAAAATGAAGATAATTATTCCAATGCAGATTTTGGAATTGTGAAAAGAACCTAAACATGCAACAATTTTGGGGTAAGGGAGGAATCCTTTTATTTTAAGGATAATATTATTATAAAGTTAGAAATGAGTCATTCTCTAACTCATTTCTAACTGGGTGACTCATGCTCTTGGCAAATTAATTATCCAAGACAAGTGACTCAGAAATAGATGCTGTAGTTTTATTATTGTTTTAATCAGATGGCTATTGTTGTTACAAATAAACATGAGGCTTGATTTCAGGTATAACAAATGTAGCTATACCCTGCAAATTATGCCACAGTGCTGCTTGAGGATGTGTTACAGATGCCAAATTTCTTTCTGTGTTTTGTGTTTTGTTTTCAGTTTTAGGTGAATGGTGTAGGAAGCTACTGGGTGTCTAAAGGAGCCATGGCCACCAAGAATCCCAGCAGTGAACTTGGGCAAGGAAAATCTAATGTGGTATGTATTTCTTTCCATCCAGGAACTGTGATTTATTAAAGCTTCACCACAGGAACGTTCCTATGAATAAACTTTTCACCTCAGAAATCTTAATAAATTGGTTGATGAATATTATTGAGAACATTGATATGGGGATGATGGGAAGATCTATGCCATCTTTGCTTAGGATGGATATAGTACCATATTGTTGGCTGTAACCCTCTCTCTGTTTTGTTTCTTTTTCTCTCTCCACCCTCCCTCCTCCTCCTTGGCTGCAGTTTATAAGGTGGTATCACAATGCAAGTGTGATCTGATGAAACCACAACTAATGCTGATCCTGCCTATGATGGGAAGAGAACACATCTCACAAACTTGGGATTGCTGGCCTCTTATTAGGCAAGTCTGTCGCTCATCTTCCCCCTTCCCCCACCCCAGTTCCCTTTGTTCCTGTCCTTCCTCTATATTATTAACTTGTAACGAAGTTCAGTGTCACTGGTTGCTGGGACCCCAGTTTCATTTGGCTATACATACACTCTTCCCTGAGGAAGTCAGATGTTACCTCCATGTTGGATGTTCAACATGCAATGAAAGTATGGAACAGAGTTTTATTCCAATAGTTCTGGATGATTTTCAGCTGAAGTAATGAAGAGGAAAGTCTAGCACATTTTAGATGTTCATGTTTCTCAGCTATGATTCTTAGATTGGGAGTTTAAGTTTCTAGTAACACTAGAAGTTATTCATGTTCATTGCAGATACCTATACATCCTCATTCTTAAAAAGCAGGCTATTTGCTAGTATAGCTGAAATTATTCCTGTACTGAGACAGGAGAATGTCTTAAGAAAACTGCATGGAGTAGTACTTTCTATTCTCTTTATTTTGTCAGTTGTAAATATAGTAGACAACAGATCAAATAACTATTGACGCAGAGAATAACACAAATTATGTCAATGAAGGACTTCAAACAGCGTGTTTTGAGGTCAGTAACCTGTGTGCCTAGAACTTTCATCGCACTAGTAACAGCCAAATGACATAACTTATGTGGATGTACGTGCTTTTCACTGAATTTTACAAGCAAAACAGCAAAATGTCAATGAAATGAAAATGTATGTTTCTAATAGGCTCAAGGAGCTTCAACAAAGGAAGCTACTACTGATGAGTTAATTTGCTGAAACTGCAAGCAGGGGTGGGGGTTTCTGTTCGTTTGTTTTTTAAACCTAAATGGATCCTGTTTTCAACAAGCAGCATGAAGTAGGACTCTTTCCAGGGCCCTGCCGTATCAAATGGAAGACAGCATGTTCTGTCTGATGAAATCTAAGTTTGACTGCTAATTGGCCGACCAAAGCATTGCTAGATTACTAGCCAATTTTGCTGAGATTACAACTTCTGGGCAACTGCAGCTGTTTCTTGAATGTATGATTGGCTGAGAAAAATGAGAATTCCTTTTAAGAAAATTAAGATATTCTGATGTCTTTCAGAGTTCCATTACAGCACTGACCCTGGCTAGGCAAATGAATTAAAAATCTGAAAATTACTCTGGAATACTGAAACTAAATATTCCAGCTGGGGAGCATGGGTATTTTAATTTCCATTTTGGGTCAAACTGATCCAAGTATGGGTTTTAGTCTGGAGGTGAGACCTGTCTGCAAGTCCTTCCTCAGCTCTCACTACTTTTTGTTTTAGCATTCTTGCTTTGTTTCTTTAAATGGGAGGTGAGAAGAGCAGTTATTCACAGTTTGTGAAGTGTCTGAAAATCTGTGGGTACAGAGCACTACATAAGTGCAAAGTATTTAAATTCAGAACTATGTTAATGCCTTCTTCCTTTTTCCTTATGCCAGTCTGTGCTGTAACTGAAATCAATCTGCTTATAATCAAATTTAAACTTGGTTGGTTAATAGGGAGGGAGAATCACAGGTTGTTTTTTTTAACCACAGACTTTCTAGTTCACTGAAACAAGGGTTCCAGCCTGATTTCTCTCTGCAGGAGAGAGATATCGCTCTCTTTTTTTATATATATTTTTTTTTAATTTAATGTTTTCACTGATTAGGTTGTCTTTGCTAATCCTATGAAAACAGTCATGATGTGTCAATCCACTGCTGTTGGCATTTGCCTCAAAATGTGGGAATTAATCCGCTCTAAAAATGACTTGCTTTATGTATGCATTGTTTAGTTACATGTTCTGGGAGGATCTAAGGCCTGAAAACTGGCAATAACAAGGAGGTCGTAACTCAGGCAACTTTTATTGGTTTAGGATTTTAGGTCAGGCATATCAATTCCAGTTTATACTAGATTTCAGTTGTGCCTGTGAACGGAGACTAGATCATGTCATGTCATTTGTGGGGATTCTCATATTTGCAGTCCTTGAACACTGACGCCTCATAACCACTGCAGCAGTATTTTCCTCATACCTTCATCTGATGAGGTAGCTGTACCTTCCTTTCGGGCTTATGTGCTTGATCTCTTTTCTTCTTTTTTTTTTTTCTCCTTTTCTTTTTCTTTTTCTTTTTCTTTCCTTCTAAGAGGAAATGGAATGAAGATAAGATACATGTCCCCTTTGCTATTTTAAGTAACTTTTCTAAATGGAGGAAAAGCAAATCAATTGGTGCTTGCTACTTTTAAAGTAGTCAGGCAAAAAGTATGAGGTGTTGATGTCTTAGCTCTATCAGTTCTGTTTTCAGTGGATATACAGAGGTTTTGTAAACAAAAAAGGTATCTTTGTCTCCTGTTGTGCAGGAGATCCACAATGCTTTTGTTTTCTCTTCCCATGTGTGAAATGGCTAGCGCTGAAACTAACTCTGTAGCTTCTTTATCCGACTTCCATGTCAAAATTAAGGATAAATACAACTAATTTGGTTAGTAGTGTTCATGAGATCAAGGAGTCTGATTTAGCATTCTGGTTTAAAAAGAACAATAAATGTGTATAATCAGTACTTTATATGTGACTGTCAAAATAATGCTTTGGTCCCGAGGTGTTCAATCATATGTTACGAGATAATAGAAAATCTTTTGTGCTCTGTGGTACTTCGCGGGTATGTTTCTTAGACCCTTTCAGGTTAATCATTGATTCAAAGAACTTGTTTTGATGACCCAGATGGTCTATTTGAGTCTTAAATTCACATTAGACCAAGTTTGTGTTTGTACTGGTTATGTTTTATTACAAGAAAACAAATATTTTGGTGACACTAAGGTTCCTGCAGTGAAATGCAAGTGGCGTTCTATGCAGGAGAGACCCTGGAAGTTACTTTCTATTGGGTTTTTTTTCACAGTGTATCTAAGGAGAAGACAGAATTCTATGATTATAGTTCTGTTTTTCTTTTTTTGTGTGTACATAGTTTATATTGACCTTGTGAAAACCTGAAAGCTCTAAACTGGCCTCTTGAACAAAACGAAATGCATTGCACAGAACAGACTATTCACTGTAATATTTACTCTGAAAGGTCACCAGTCCCAGAAATATCAGAGGATGTAACTGTGGCGAACCAACCCAATGTTAGCATAATGTTTGGTCGTTTCCCTTCTTTGTTACTAGGTAGTTGGAGCCTTTAGGAACAAGTTTGTCATTTATAGCAGAGCCCCTTCCTACACAAGACTCTTACTCTTTGCAAACATGGATAAAAAAGATATTTATAAAAAGATTAGCATTTGAGTTTTATTTTCGGTGGTTTCAGCTTAATCTCACAAGGACATATTAAATGTTTTTTCAGCATCAAAAACCTAAACAAATCTTTGGCTTATCTATCTGAAAGCAAAGTCATGTTGTTGAAGTACTAAAGTTCTAACTCCAGATTAGTTGTGATATTTGGACTTAACCCTGTGCTTAAATGCTCATTCAGACATATGCTTCCCTGCTACTGAAGGTGGTTGAGGAGAAGTACCAAAAGTGTAGTGTGTTTCCATTTTACACTGATTCCCATCTGTGGACTAGTTTGGAAGAAGGAAAATAAAAGCTCTGTGTTCTTTCTACCCTCTGGTGGATGCTTCCTGGGTTAAAGGAGTAAGCCAGTTTTGTCTGCATTGGAGGTATGTGTGTATAGCTAGAATAGTTCAGGGAGATGCTTTTTCAAATACAGACATAGAAAGTATGGTTCCCTGTTGTTATCTAATTTGTAATCATTAATATCCATGGGAATTTCATTTCAGCATTTAAGCTCTTGGAATACAGACCAACACAAGTGAAAAATCTCCGTGCAGCTGAGTATTGATAGGAGAACCAGTTTCTCCTCCTCTTCAGATGTGGCACTGCTGAATGAGGAAGAGAGAGCCTTTTGTAATTGTCAGTCATTCTGTGTCTTTCAAAGTGCTTGTTTTGAAACTGTCACTTCCCTCCTGATGGCATTATGAAGGACCATATAAAAATGCTAAGTGAAAAAGAAAGTGAAGACATTCAGCCAAGCAAAATGAGTATGTATATGTACGTGAGGGTAATTGTCTATGGAGGGGCAGTCAGGAGTAAAGGCCATTGTTTTTTCTACCAAATGCTCTCCTACTTGTTGCAATCATTTTTATTTTTTTTTTGTATGATGATGAACAGTATTTCTCAACAGTGGGTTGAGAACTTGCATGTTTTCCAATTACATTTTGTATATTTAAGTTTGATAGCAGCAGTACACTGAGCCAAATACTTAGGTATGAGATAGAGTGGATAGGGGCAAAGGAGAGTGTATTTGAAATGAGATTTTTAGCTTTTTTACATACCTAATAGTTTGACTCCATTACCTGGCTTTTCCTTTTTTTACAAACTCTCTGCAGAATAGACACTATGGCATGGAAAAAAAGATGATTCACCTCCAACACCTACTTTATCTTCACTGGCTTGTACTCCTAAGCAATAATCAAGGACTAGATTCTAAATGTTTACTACTATGGGGACTTTTATTTGAATTGTCTGAACTAAGGCACTGAAAGTTTTTGTTTCTTATAAAAGAAGGGCACCAACAGCTCTGCCAGGGATCAGTTAAAGTTGTGGTAAGTAAATGCACCTGCAAATTAAGTTGTAATTGTCTAGTTGGACACAGAGAAACAAAGGTATTGGCAGGGAAGGCTTTAGAAGGAAAAGGTTCTCACTGTTTTGTGACTGTTGCATGCTTTTTTTCAGTTGAGATGAAAGACGGCAACCACAATCTCTAACCTCATCTCAGAATTGCCAGAGGATAACTGTAGAAACCGCTTGAGCCACTGCAAAGTCTGGCTACAGGGATGGACAGGCTGGTAAGACCAGACTACACCTATGTACTCTTCTGACTGTTATTCCCTAGTCTGGGACATTTTTGTTAGATTTTTTAAGTTATGTCCTAGTCCAGACAACTTTTTCCAGGTAGCATTCGTACTGCCTTGCCTGGACACTGAGTTTGGCACTTGGGCCAGGAGATCTGTCTATGCCCTATTTGTCATCAATGAAGTGTAAGAACATTCCTCCTGAGGGCTGTTCAGACTGCCAAAGCTAAGTTCCTGCTCAGACAGAGTGCCTTTCTCCATCTTTCTCTCCCTTGATGGAAATGGACTGGAGATGAGCTTCAACTCTGCAGGGGGACAGGGCTTTCCTTAATTAAATCAACAGGTTTTGTTTAAGGGTCACAGAAGGCATAATTGAAAAGAGCCTGCACCAGCAGGTGGGTGGGGAGGGAAGGAACTGATGGTCCCAATATAATCTTCCTTGGCCTCAATCTGGCAAACATTTAGGCATATGATAGAATTTATGCCCTTCACTTCCTCTGTCATCTGCAATCAGTTTCCCCTCTCAGATATGTTAGTGTTTGAGGAAAGCAGAATTCTTGTGCTAGCTAGCTGTTGTCATAGTAAGGCTTAGCTTTCCTGTGATCACACTGATAATACTAAAGCCCTTTGGGACCCTTTTCAAATACTCTGTCATTGCATTTTCCAGGTAAGAATTCTACACAGTTTTAGAACTGTTTAGTCGTGTTTGATTTACACATCTATCATTTGTCATTATATAGTTATGCTTGACTGTTGGTCTTCTAGCCCTGCAATTTAAAGTAAGGGAAAAAGACCATTAAAATATACTTTAAACATTTGTCTACCGAAGGTCCTGCACACGCCAAAAAACTACGGGTTTTTTCCCAGTTCTGAAAAGAAATGAGGAAGAAATACTGGACTCCTAGACTTAGCACTTTCCTTTTGATATGTGTGATATGTGAATATACCTAAAACAAATCAACTATATCTGATTTTTTGCAAGGAATGTTCTTAATATTTTTACATTAATTTATTAGTTGTACTGTACTTGCTTTATTTTCAAAGGGATAAAATTGAATAAGAAATGGTATGACTTTCCTGTAATATGGAAACAGGATAAACATAGAATTAACCTGCATGGAAATATAAACAGGAATGGCAGAGTGCCAGCAACACCTTGAACATAAATCTGCAGGCAGCTATGCCAAAAGCCATTACACTGTTTGCATTGCATAATACATTTGTGTCATTTGAGAAGATGTGTACATGCTCCTCATTACCACTTCTCTTCAGAATATGCCTAAAGCTTTGTAGCTGGCTGGCTTTGAATTAGAATAACACCACCGGTGCTCTGTAAGGTTGGTGGGGGTTTTTTTTGGTTCTTGGGTAATGGATTTACATGTGGACTGCACCTGCTTGATGCTTATTTTAGCTTAGTCTTGACCAGGGATATGAGAGCCCCACAGAACAAGGGAGGAAGAGCTAATCCTCATAGGTTCCTAAAAATTTCAGGCCAGGTTGCCTGAAATATTTTTTTGTTTGTTTTGAAACTGGAAGGGCTGGAGCACAGCACTTTTGATCCTGTGGCAGAGTATCTTAACCACAAGGTAGTCGTTAGTTTGCTGAAGCTGACTCACAGAGTTAGAGAATTGCAGCCTGGCTCTCTGTGTTTATAAACAAATAAATAGAGGTGATGGAAAGCTGGGTATCTGAAGTGCAGGCATGTATGGAATAATCCATGAAGTGTTTGCCGTGCAAATGTGTAATATGCAGTGAGTCAGTAGAGCAGACTTACTCACCATTCTGAATCCATTTGTGTCCTGATTCTTCAGCATACTATGTGTTTGTAGTCCTTTTCCCACCAGATTGCTAGTTTACAGTGAAATATATAGGAAAATATTTAAAAATAAACAAGTAGTTTTCACCTACTCCTGTTCAGAAAGGAAGGCAGAAATACTGACTAACCATTAATATTGAGAGAACTTGAGCATCCTCAATTTTGTCTATCAGTATTGCACCCCTACCTGGATTGTTGTCTTGCAAGTTACACTGAAAACTGAACTGGTTCTCAGGGTTTGTTTAGAAAGTTGGGATAAAAGGAAGAGGATAAATTTACTTTGGTTGCACCAAAGTGTTAGAAACAGGACCTGTAATATATGCCACGACTTCATTGACAGATATTGTATGTTCCACCTAGTTCTTGATTTGCAACAACTTAAATATATATACAGAAATTAATATAAAGGGATGCAGAGTAGGCAGTAACATACTGAATGTGTATATGTGGTATGAAGGCAGTACCTCGTAAAAACAGTACCTGCTTTCAGCCAGTTGTGCTGTGATCCGTTGTCTCATAAATAGTATGGATAAAAAAACAGCAGACAGCAGGTGTTGAGCCAACTGCTCAACTGTGAGAGTAGCAGGACAGTTTATTTCTACTTTTTGCCCTGTTTTGAGGAGGTGACATTATCACTTCTGTCATATTTCTTTGGACTGCGTTTCCTAAGACGTTCCAGATTTTCAAATACTACATATAATGTGAGACTTTCACGTCACCAATTTAGCCCCTGTGCAGAATATTAGAAGAGCACAGGCTGTCGACATTGCTACATCAGGCAATGAGTTCACAAAATATGATGCTGTGGTTCTACCTGTGCCTCGCAGCTGATGCAGCCTAGGATGAACAGTTCATCTGCTCCCAGTTTCAACTTCATTAACACAAAAGGCTCAGGTCTTTTTCCCCTGAACGCCAAATGGATTGCTTGTGCCCAACATAAGCAGTGCTATATGGACCTGAGGACATGAGATTCCTTCATTTTAAACCCTTACAGGTAGTCACATAATACATTAGACGTATTCTAATTTTATTCCCTTTGTCTTAATTTACATTGAAGACGAGCTGAAGAATTCTGAAATCAAACCTGAAAAGGGTATGTAAAACCTTTCAAAAAGCTCATTCCAAAATTAAACAAGTGTAAACAAAAATAATATGAAAAAGGTGATATTTGGCAGTGCAGAAATCATTTCATGTGATATTAATCAGTAGAAGAGTCTGAAATTGTTTTGATAAAGCAGCACATTGGTTTGAAACTTAATCCTTCCACAATGCAAAAAGTTTGGAAAGTGTTTTCATCCATTCCTGCTGGAGAGCTTACAAGAGCAGGGAAACTTGCACACTTAGAAGTGAACTTGGCCCTGTACATAAAACCTGTCAATTGATTTGGAGGGTCTTTAACATTTCTCCATTTTTATATTTTCTTTAGCATTATTTGAGGTGACATTTGTGGTTGTTATGCCATTGCTCTACACTGCCCCTGAACTTGTCAGTGATTTGGATCATATCCTAACAGTATTTTCCTGATCCACTTCTTCTACTCAGCATAGTCTAGTCCACTTTTATCCTGGGAATAATTATGCAATATTTACGCAAATTATTAGGGAATTATTTAATTAGAAATAAAAGGTTAGAAAGAACCTCAGAAAGGTGTCTAGGCCATGCTGCCTTGCTCTAAGTCAGGGTCAGCTCTACCTAGACTGCTCCTCACAGATATTTAACTTTTCCTAAAAACTTGCAGCAATGGACAGTTGAGTCTTCCAGTGCAGTCTGATGCTTCGTTCTAGGAAATGTCTGCCTCAAGTTTAAAGTGAATTTCCCTTACTGCAGTTATCACTTCCGAATTCTTTATTGTTTCTCAGCAACTGTGATGTATTTCCTTTGCTGTTACCTGTTCTAGAATTGAATATCCCTTCAAATCGTTTAATTTCCTAGACTAAAACTTGATGTTTTCATTTAATCCTTTGTTAGTTATTCTGGAAGTTTAGTGCCTAAAATTGGTTACAGTACTTGAAACAGGTACAGTATTCCATTGCAGAGCAGACTGCTACCCTATCCTAGTTCATAAAGCGCAACCAGCCAGCTGCCTAGAACTGCCAACAAGTGGTATGAAGGTCCCTGCCAGTCCAGGCAGCAGCCTTCTGGTTTTTAGTTTAAACATAATGCAGTATGTTAGGGAGTTCTGAAAGAATTTCACAGTTCTGGAAGCACTGCAGTGCTTCTAGCAGTAAATGTACATAGCCTGCCTTCCTTCCTACCCTCTTCAGGGCGATCGCTTTTGGGCTGGTAGTTACAGCAGTTGCTTATGCATTAGGATATGAGGAAAATTTGGAGTGTTTTCATCATCTTCAGAACATTTGTTACTGTTTTTAGGAGGAAAATTTTACTTGTTCTTTATTCTCAAAAATTCTTTCTTCATTTCCCCAACTTCATGCACATGTTTTTCTGTGGCTTGCTCCCAGTTACCTAAACATAATGTTCTGGTCCCAGCCAAGAAGTGGAGAGAATGTCACGTTACCTCTCATGAAGCAATTTCTTAGTACAGTACCCCTTTCTGGAGGCAGTTAGAATAGCTCTTCATTCTTTGGTGCTTTACAGTGGAGGGCCTGTGTCCTGTGCTAATTTTAGGTCTAAGGAGGAGCCATTATGTGACCTCTTTTTACGTTAAGGACAATCATCCATGTAGTGGCTGGCAGTTTGTATAAAGAAACGGCCCTCATGTATACAGCAAAATTCACTGTTTCTGTTCAAGTATACACCTGACACCGCAGCACAGTTCACCCAGTTTTATGTCCACTTGATATTGAATATATTTCACTCAGAAAATGTGTTCTTACACTTGGATGTCTCAGTGGTCAGGGAGTAAATCAGAGTCACGAGATTATCAGTGCTGTGCAGGGAAAGCCAAGATACTAAAAAAGCACGAGGTCAAACGCGTTCAAGGTCACACTCGTCCCTTTAAGCTGTTGACGAAACACGTGACAATGTAGACAAAAACCTGAATGTTGATGTTGATGCCCAAATAACTTTGTGTGGGGTACAAGGCACACCTGGAATCGCACACACGGGGCCCTGGGAGATAGAGATACCCGAGTCGCCAGCGTGCCTGTGGACACGCTGAAGTGACAGTGACACGGCGGTCGGTTACGGCGGCAGGCCCGCCCGGTGTGCACCACCGAGCAGGGTCACGGCAGCCAAGTCACACTGAAATTGCACCGGCTGCCACCTTCCAGTGTGACCGCGCCGCTGCCGGCCCGCACCGAGCCCCCCGCCCCGCCGCGCTCCCGGCGCCGCTCGCGGAGCCCCGCAGGTGCCGGGCGCGGCGGCCGGGAACGCGCACGTTAGC
>VYXH01011697.1:906216-946512 GCA_013397275.1 Burhinus bistriatus | reverse complement strand
GGCCCGGCACAAACGCGGGCGGGCGGCGGGTGGTGGCTTCGCGCCGCGCCGTGCACCGCGTCGGGCGGCGCCCAGGGTCCCGTCGGTCTCCGCCGCTCCCGGACGCGTCCATGAAGCTGATCGTGCCCAAGCAGCACTGTGAGTAACGCCCGGGCCCAGCCGGGTGCTGCCCGGCGTGGGGTGGGCTCTGCCGTCTTAGCACGTGCTCCTTCCCCAAAACGTTGTTAGAATTAAGAAAAAAAGCAGACCTGGGAGCTGGGTGAAAATTATTTTGGCTGGAGGTGGGGAAGTATCTTACAAACACGATAAATTTGTAATATGCTCCTTATGAGCTACTGCCTGTGGCTTTTGGTTAGTTGGTTTGGGAGGTGTTAGTGAGCTGGCTGTCTACTTCATGTTCTGGTTTAAGACTGTGAGTCTTAGATATCCGTATTTGTAATGTCTTTAACTTTATAAGGTTTGTTGATTAATAGTATGTTTTGCTTGATCATAGCTGACTTCTTATATGCAGGTATGGAGCTATTCAATAATTCCATGGTAAATTCTACAAGTGAAACAGTCCAATGGAAAAAGCACTCTGTTTCTTTGCACTCTTACTTCACCAGCCCTTGAAATAATGCCAACAAATGTTTGCTGCTTTGTTAAAAGTTCAGCATGTTCTGAAAGGGTAATCGGGGATAGTCAGAATCACAGCTACCCACTGCCAAAACTTAAAGATGTTTCTACTCAGTAGGAAGTAGTGTGCATTCAGCTACTCTGTTTTTTGGTTGTTTTTTTTTTCTTTCTTTCTTTCTTTTGAAACAAATACTTAAACTTTTCTGTAAAAGCAGAATAAAATAGTCAGAAACAGCCTTGAAGAGCTGCAGCTTTCACAGGGCAACTTATTAGCCAGTGCCTTCTCTGTCTTTTAAAATGTTTTTTGCTGAGCTACACATAACACTTTCCCTTGGAATGTTCTCTGTACTGATTAATCATGTAGTGCTTACAGTACCTGCTGGTAGTTAATTTAGTCTTCTACCAAATTTAACATATTGATGACCAAATCAGTCTCCGTCACAGACTGGTTGCGTAGTCTTTGTCCAGCTTCACATTGTTAGTGAGGAACAAAAGCTGCAAGAACTTGGACTAACTTACACTTTGATTTGGTGTAACTAAGAAGAGTCAACACTTAAATATTAAATTCTTCGTAATATTAAAAACTACTCTGAAGCAAAGAATAAGGCTTTTAAGGGTACAAATGATCACTTGAATAAGAAGAATGAGGAATTTGGAATTTTTCTCCCATCTTGAGGGGGGGAAAAGAGCCCATCAGAGTAAAGGTGACTGGCTCTGTTGCCCAAGACATATAACAAGAGTCTTCAGCTGTGGGGTTTTAATGAAATGAGGCTTTAATGAAAACAGCAGGTGAGGGAAGTGCTTTGTAAAACTGTTTTGTGGGTGGTTTCTGTGCTGAATAAAATACATGAACTCTTGCTGATCTTACACTTTTTAATTTATATGGTTTATTTTGTACAAGAATAAATTTGTAATTTAATATTAGTCTTGCAGGAAAATATGATAGCACATTGTCACTGGCTTAAATTAATTAAATTATACTCAAATTCTGCTTGTACTGCATAGTTTTCCACTGTATCCATCTCTAGTGAATACTACACAGTCCCGTTTTACTGGTTTTTGTATTTAATCCTGGCCTTTGCAGATGTTTGTTCTGTGCTTAAGGACACATTGCAAAATGAAGCACAGTTACCACATGGTATGTAAGACTTCAGTATTGATTGTGGGGTTTGCTTTGCGTGGTGGAAAAGATAATGAGATAATTGGCATTTCCCAGTATTCCAACAAATGAAACCTATCTCTCTATGGCAATTATTCCTTTAAATCCTTACAAATTATACATTTTCTTGATTGTTTTTACTTTCTGCCAAAGTGAGGTAGAATTCTATATTCCCAAGTCATTTTCCCCTTTGAGAAGGGAAGATTGCCTGTGAAACCAGTGTGCTTTGCTGATTAGCCTGTGGTGAGAGAGGATCTGGGGACTAACTTAGATCCTTTTGACTCACCTCCTGCTTCTTGTGCTAAGAAGCTTGTCTTTGCTTTGTCTTTTCCTGAGTTGAACTAGATGAGTTGTCAGGGATATTGGGCTTATGTCCGTTTTCTGGTTCAAATCATTAGTGCAGACCCTTTGTGAGACCAGGTTTTACATTACCTCTCTGTCTCACAGCACTGCATAATGAGTACAAAAAATATCTGCTATGATGCCTTGCGCTGTGAAGTGTTCCAGAAGAGAATAAAATACTGAATTGGTGTGAATTCTGCAAATTTCAAAAGCCTGCTAACGCGTCATGTTGTTCAGTTTAACTGTGATCTTTGAACAGAAGAAAGAAAAAGAGCAGTTAAGTGCCTTCATGGATCCCTGTGAAACGGCATTGTAGCCAAGTAGGGACAAAGATTTCAGCGCGGCAATTAACTAGACTGGTGCTTCACAGCATTATTCTACATCAGGCATAGGGAAGAAGCCAGCTGGACATCTTAATTCTATTGCTTTTCTTAAATTAAGATAAAGCCTTGGGGCCTCTGTTTCAATCAGCATCTTACATCTCACCCCGGGTCAGTTGGTAGTTGTTAGGGGTGAAAGAATGTGTGTTTTTTGAGGCAGCGTGACTGTTTACAAGTAATATGCATTATAATTGTCATGGTTAATTTCTAAACACTTCAAGTTGTTGCTTCACAGTAAAGGATGCTTTTGGCCAATATTTAGATTGTTACACCTGTGATGTTTGGCTGCAGCATGGTTATGTGGTACTACTTAAGGCCAGGTGGAAACCTGTGGAAAACCTGGGGTTTTTTTCACCTGTGAGAATGTTATATATGGAATGCCGTGACTATGTAGTATATTTTAGTGAAGAATACAGGAGTGAAAATGATTTTGGTCTTGCTATTGATTGACACAGTGAATAAGTACATTATCATCTGTTACTGAAATTTTGTCCAAGGCATTGGAATATCGCACAACTTTTAATCTTAAGAGTTTCTTCAGGTGATATGCTGTGTGAAGTTAGTCTCCAGCTGCTTTTAATATAGGTGGAAGTGAGGGTTGCCTAAAGAAAAGGACTGGTCATAACAAACTGAACTAGTTGGTGTGTTGTGGTCCAGCATCTTGCAAGTTAAAACTGCGTATCTGCCTTGCCAACAAGGTAATGTGTGTCCAACAGGAATGGGAAACTTACGCAAATGACTTCCATGAGGCTGGGTGCTGTTAGATCCAAGAATGAGATTCTTGATAGCTAATTGTTGCTTCTTGTAGCTTTCTAAGTTTTGCTTTTCTCTGTTAGGGTTTTTTAATGATGCTATACAGGCTATGTAATGACCTGGTCTCCCAGTCCTATCTTCAGAAATCAGTTTGTGGTAATATGACTACATATGTGTGAACGGTTGCAACTGTTTAACAAACAGCTCTGTGCTTTTGGGTTTGAAGCTTTTTGGTTTGGGTTCTTGTTTTAGTTTTTGGTTTGGTGGAGTTTTTTTGTGTTTGGGGTTTTTTTTGGTGGTTTTCTTGATTTTTCTGGTGAGGAGGTAGACATTCAATAAACCTTTGCTGCTGAAAATGAACTGGAAGGCTTCACCTGATCTATGTGCATGAATTATTTAGCTTTAGCTTTGTAAAGTTTGAAGAACTTCCGTTACTAAGCAGATATAAATTTTTTTTTTTAAGCTATAGATTCTATTTTTGTTCAAAGGAAAACAAATGCTTCCACTTTGCAACATGTTTGGATTGCTCAAAATAACTGTGTAAAATAGGAAGAAGTAATTGAAAAGTATATATAAACTATTATCAGCTGCATTTTTAATAGAAAGCAGCTTTCAGAAGCAGTGAGAATACTATCCCATCTCATGTGTGACTCGGGTTTTTTGTTGTTTTTTTTATGTTCTTGTTTTTGACTTGCTCTCCTCTCTTCCAGTCCCAATTAAAACAGGAAGTTCTTAGATCATCAAAGCATCAAGCAACGCAAATTAAATGCAAATGAAAAATGTAAATGAAGTAATAGAATTTCATCATATGTGTGTCCAGGAAGAAAAGCAGCTGAACCTAAGATATTTAATCTGAGATATTTATGACTAAGATATGAGAATATTGATACCACCATTCAAATTATTGATTAAAAAAAATTGAGATACTGTACCTGCATTCAAGGAAATAAAAGTCTTACAAGAGAGATGTATAAGCTGAAACAGTTTTGGCAAAAGAAGGAACTGCTGCAAATTGATCATGGAAAAATCCTAGGGTCCCGGTAGAGAGAAGAAAGTTCTCACCGGCAGTATTCAGGCACAATCTCTTTCTAAGAATTGAGGAGTAAAAAGATTCAGCTAACCTTATGTGGTATTTGTTTAAACATCTGAAAAGGCTTACCCTTGGTTATCCTCTTTAATGGAGGGAAATGTTACTTAGTGACCTAGGAGTTCCTTTTCATCCTTGCTTCCCCTGATCTTGTCCATGTTGTGATTTCATATACAGCCTCCACATCCCCTCCTTTTATTGTATATTAAGCATAGGATTTTTAAAAATCAAATGTGTTCAGTTCTGAATGTGATATGCCTTATAGGAATAGCCTTATAGGTTCATACTCTTCGAAGTTTGTGCCGAAACTAGGTGAAATGTATTGTGGAATTTCTCATGAGTGAACCTTTCCCCCAGATAGCACAGCTGTTGGTGTGCATCAGATTACCTAATCATGCAATGCTCTAGATACCTTCTGTTTGCATTGTCACATGCTTCTGCAGCTAAATTTTGAGTAATGGAGATTTTTATCTCAAGATAACAAACCGGTAAGTAGTTGGTGCGGTTTAACATAAAGAGAATTAATTTTCTTAAGAAGATAAGCAGAGTCTTTTGATTTGTTAGGCTTTTAAGAATGCATGATTCATCTTGATGCTTTATGTATCAGTTCTGTGGGACCTAGAACTAGATTTTATAGTGTTGTTATTTTTTGACTTACTGCAGTATAGCAATACAGTAAAATAGTTTTATTTTCTCCACGATAATAGATTGCGTTGATCCAATAGGTGTATCGCATACTGACTTTGAGAAGAGAGAAATCGGCTCATAACAGTCTTATCAGATAATTTTAGTTAAGTGCATTTTTTACTGTGAAAGCATTTCTGCAACATATCCAGTGTCTTCATTTTTCATAGTGAAACACATGGGTTTGAATAACTGTTACCAGCATAAGAGTAGATGTGATGAATTTAACTTTCTTCTCCTTGCTTTCCTGGCTTTTAATAACTCAAGAAACTGGACATTTATTCAGGTTGTCAATGAAATACTGGACTTCCAGTTTAAAAGAAACAAACAGAAAACCACCATAATTCCCCCCCCACACCCCCGTTTTCCCTCAAGTCTGTGGAGACTGTATCTACGCAAATAACCTTTCTTTCTTCATACCTCCTGGTTGTAGCAATGAAGGCCCTAATAATTTTGACGGCCTCTGAATGGTCTTGCTCTCTGTATTCAGGGAGGCAGCAGAACCCTGGAGCACCTTGCAGTCTGTGTGCACGCTCCCATTAGCACCATATTCAGTGGTTTCAGGAAAGCTGAAGTGTGTAGGTACCAGCTAAGGTGAGTTATCTAAAGCTACTGGAAAGAGCTGAAGCCAGTGGTGCATTTTGTTTTGTAACATATGAATAGTAACAAAAGATATAATGAATAAATTTTTAAAATAATCACTGGAATACAGAATTGTTTCTACTGTTGTTCCAGTTGTGTTGAACTTCCATGAATTTCCGTGGGACTTGTCATGAACTTGGAGACTGTGTTTTTGTCGTAATTGGTCAACCAGTTAAAATAGTTGTCATCATTATTGCAAGTGATTCCAACAGATAGCTGGTGTCAGCAGCTGTGAAGAAAACTAAGCTGCTGTTCTGCGTAGCTGAAATACCAGTTCTTGTGGACTGATCTTGTGCTCTTTATTTGTGCTGAAGAAAACTGCTGTTCTGGGAGCAAAGTTCTTTTCTGCAGCTCTCCATTTGGCTCACAACAAAATGAAAGGAGCTTAGATTCACAGAGAGAGTAAATTAAAAAAAAATAAGTCTCTTGGCATTTCTGCTTGCTTTTTAAATGTGAGCATTATGTGTATCTATCCCAAGAGCTATACAGACTTGAAATAACTTCATGGTTGTTATCTTTGGTACTTATTCTTTGTTAATGATTTAGTTATGACTCCTCAAAATGTTAAGATGTAAATGTCTTGGCAGTCATTTATGAATAACTCTCAAGTACTTAACACTTTTATTGCTGGGCCTGTGCTTGATAGGAGGATGGAATGCTAGTTTCCTCTCCTAAAGACTGAATCTCTGCTATAGCTTTAAAACAACTGTTGGTGCAGGTAGATTGTAGTAGTTTTTATGACCTTAATGTAGAATATTGGAAGTTGGCTTACACTTAGCTACAGGCTGGTTCTGTATCACAGAGTCCAACCATGCTGCTTTTAAAATTAAACTTTCAGCTTGCATAGTTAAGATACATCCGAGAAGGAGACTTACTGTTCCAGTGAGGCAGGTAATTAAAGTTCTCAGTAGCTTAAATAAAGATTTGTGTAAAGCGCTAATGGGATTGGCGTCCTGAGCTCCACTGCATTGTACAGTGTGGACCAGACCACTTTGCTTAAATATTTACCTTGCACTTCCAGAAGTGTTTGAGATACAGGTTAGTGTACAGTAACATATTTTTCTTCTTTAGGATAAACCCTATTTTAAAAACACTCGTTTCAAATTCTTCTCATTTCAGGGAGCTTTCATGCCTCTGCAGAAGATGTCTTCCCAAACCTCAAATTAGACTTAATTGCAGTGTCTTTGTGTCTTGCAGCTTGTGGGGCATGGAAAAAGAAATTAGACTTTGCAACAGATACTAGTAGGTGCTCTTGGAAAAACTGAACTGTAAGCAAGCTACTTCATGGGCGTTTATGCATTATGCCTTCCTTGTCCTTAGGGAAAGTGGGGATAAACTGATGATTCAATTATTGGCATACAGCAATGGAGCAAAATAACTGTTTTAAACATCTGACATTTAAGGATTGATTGCAGGAGGGTGTATTAATAACTGTGAAATTTAGACTTTTGAATTGTTCAGCCAGACAAGAATGATGCTGAGACCCTTGTGGTAAGAAGTAAAAGACTCTAAGCTCCTTTCAGCCTAAAGCTGGATAACTTAATACTGAGCTGTGATTACCTGAGGAGGAACAGCATGATCAGTACCTCTTCTGCTAGTTAAAATCTTTGCCCCAAGTTGTTTACATGTAGGTTCACTGGCAAAAATATCAGTAATGCATATGCTGTCCATGGTTTGGCGTTTGTATCAGCACTAAGTTGGGATGCCGTAGTTGGTAGAACCATGTTTCTAGCAGGTCAGCCTGATTCTACCTAAAAGCAGAGAGGTGACTGTGTGACTACTGTTTTAGAAATGGGTCTCAGATGTTAGCCACGTACTCAGTCCTTGTAATTTAATTTCTCTAAGAAACATTACTGGCTGCTTCCTTCTGCAGTACCTGTGTATAGATTTTGTATTCTCACTTCTTACTGCTTTATAAAAAGTTACCTGGCTTACTATTTAAAATGTATGCATGTGTATATATAAGCAGAGCAGGCAGACTAACCTGTTTCAGTTAGTATCTTTTGTCTGTGTGCTCTCCATAGTGATTTTCTCTTGCTATTAACAGAACAAAGGCTTTGGTAGACGTAGGCCAGCTGTGGCAAATATATATATGCTGAGAAGCAAATAGTGGCATTTCTTGTATAGTTGTGTGATAGGCTAACACATATACCAGCAAAGGGAGTCTATGCTCAAAGAAAAGGACTGTCAGTAGTAAATACTAAACTTAAAACAGCTCATTCTCTTTCTGCTAATATATGCAGGTGGTGTAGTTCCAACAGAGTTGCTAGTTCTGGTGGGTTGAAGTCTTGAGACTCCCAGCGTGACGGGAGAGTTATGTATTGCTGCTCCTCAGACAGAGCCTTGTGACTGTGGAAATTCCATCTGGTCTTGGAGAGGCGATTGTAGATGTTACGCAGTGGGAATGTGACTTCAGAAATCTTGTTCTCCTGTTTGGTTGTTTCTTCCTCCTCCCTTCTTTAGTCTATTTTAAGAATTGGTGCCAGGAGTCAGACCGGGCAAAATGCAGTAAATGTGCTCTGTCAAGAGGTGCTGACTGAAGAGTTAAATGTTTTCCTGGGAAAAAATATTTTCATTTTATTAAAATATGCTTCTCCAGAGAAGAGTATTTTGAGATTTTATTTATTCTTTTTCTTAACTGAGGCTTAATGAAGTCTTAACTTAGAGAGGTGTTTAATACATGTGAATTGGCTATGTAAGTGACCACCAGCTTTCAGAAGCAGATGCTGCTACTGTAACTGCACTGAATTGTCGTTCACCTGTATATTTGTAGTGACTTTCTCTTTCTTCCTCCCCAACCCCCTTGTCCTTAGCTTTTCCATGGTTTGGAATGGATATCGGTGGAACGTTGGTTAAACTGGTCTACTTTGAACCTAAGGACATTACTGCAGAAGAGGAACAGGAGGAGGTGGAAAACCTGAAAAGCATTAGGAAATACTTGACCTCCAATACGGCCTATGGTAAAACTGGCATTCGTGATGTCCATCTTGAACTGAAAAATTTGACTATGTGCGGACGCAAAGGAAACCTGCATTTCATCCGCTTTCCCAGCTGTGCTATGCACAGGTTCATACAGATGGGTAGTGAAAAGAACTTCTCCAGTTTGCACACTACGCTCTGTGCCACCGGAGGTGGAGCTTACAAGTTTGAGGAGGACTTTAGAACGGTACGTGAACAGTTCATAAGGATTCAGTGGGAAGTACTTTGGGAAAACATCATGGGAGTCCTGTTAAAACTTGCAGAGAAAATAACATTTGTTTTGTCCGTCCTAACTGGTTAACGGAATCAATTCATGTTTGTTAATTGGAGGAATTGCTAAGAACATGCAGGGGACAGGGGAGGGTACTCTACTTACTGGGTATTCTGCTGAAGTACTAGTGTGGAATGTCTTCAGTAAATATCTTTTTTTTTTTTTAGAGTACAGCTGTGATGATCAGATGTCTCATAATCAGCTGAGGGTGTGTTATAACAACCTAGAGACTAGGTACTCATCTGGCAAACTGGATATCTATTAGAAAATTGGAAATAAAACCATACAGGCTAGAGATTAGATTCAAGTTCCCTTTCCATTGTATTAGTCTTCAAGCAGACTTAAGTCAAGAGTCTGGAAGACCAAGCATGGAGCAGGGGTTGAAACAGAGTGTATAGAAGCATGACAATAGCAGCTAGCTTTTGATTTCAATTCTGGGAGTACGTCATGTGAAGAAATGCAGCTTATGAGGTGACTAGGTCCCAGATCCCCTAGAATTTAAAAATAACCTTTGTAGGGAGCTGCAGAAGCTGATGTAAATCTGAAGTATTGGGATGCTGCTGTTTGTATACACTTCAGCAATAGTCCTAGCTCCCAAATGGGTGCACTACAGTGCACTCCAAAAATTGATTGTGGCAACAGAGGCATAGAGAGCTGTTGTACAAACTGTATTAGAGAGAAATAGTCATTCAGGAGCCAGTCGCCTGTTGTGTATATGTTTCTATGGGGGCATATCTCCATTTATTTTCTGTAAAAGAATGATTAGTTTGTCTGAACCAGAGCAGTCTCACTAAGATTAATGTGAACGATTACTTGACAGGCAGGTCTGACAGTTCTATTGCCAGCTTTTGACCTGATCTTGAGGGAGGGGGATGGCCACTGGGTATGATAGGTTACATCAGTTGCTTTTCTGTCTGTGCTTCAGTCTAGGGAGCTATCATACTGATTTACCAACTGCTGTTGACTGCGGTCCTTGGCTTTGTGTGCTTCATTTTTTAACTCCAAGCATCCGTTCCTGCAGTACAAGAGGCTTTTTCTTTGTCAATACCTGTTACCTACCAGATGACCAAGATCCTAAGGGGGAAAGAGAATGCTGTAAGAGATCAGCGTGAATTCCAGCTGTTAGACTGTTGTGCAGTCATTTTCAGTAATTGTTGGACATGGAAGCAGCTAGTCTAATAAAGGACTATCAAGTTTCTAAATTGCTGTAGTAGTCCACTACTAGTGCTAGATTTCTTGTCCTTTAGGCTGATTCCAAATCCCTTACATGTTAGGGTCTACTGATGATTGTTGAGTCCTCAAAAGTTTTAGATTGTCTTGCATTGTGTAAGGATGTTGGCACCACAGTAGGAGGCAAGTTCCAGTGCTAGTCAGTGTGGCCTCAGTTCAGGTTTTTGAGCATCCTTCCATGTGTACAGGGGATGATTCAGGTCACGTTTTCTAGTGACAATGGGAGGTCACTTTGAGACTTTCTGAAGAGGCTGAATATCTCTTTGCTATGGCCAGTCTTCCCAAATTCATCTCTCCTGCATCATGTAATAGCAGCTGGAGTTGCTTACTTGGTAAGGAGGTTCACGTTCCTTGTTCCCACAGCTGTAGAATTGAACTGGAAGTTATCTGGTGGCTATCACAGCTAGACATTCCTCTCCATAGCTTTGACTATATCTGGCATAAATGTGCAATTGACAGTGAGGGACCAGTCTCTGTCATGTCAGCTGCAATATAGTCGATGTAGCACTGGAAGCTGTAGTTGAAGTTGAGGCTGTTTTGCTAGCTATTGGACAAAAATACGAGATCACATAGCAAATTACTGGTGGACTTAGGTGTGAAGTTCCTCATCTTTGCAGTGTTAGTTGACGTTTTGTGTGCTGCAACACTTGTAGGCAGTTTAAGAAAAACACTATAAAAGGCTGGCTGAGGTGTTCTGTAGCATAGAGCAATCAGTGAAGTGCCCTCATGCCTAAGTGAATGCTTTGGACACCTCTTCTTACAGCTATCCTGTTCCACACCTGCCTTTATAGCAAGTATTTCTTGGCTCAAACTGTAATATCCGTAGAGTATTACAGGAGCAGAATACTATCCATTACATGAAGGTTTGCTTGCTTAATCTCTCTCAAAGGACTGAGTGTCCTGGGTACTGGCACTTAAATTGTCACACTTGATTAGCCATCGTCACAGCAGCTGGCTATCTCAGTGCGTTCTGCTGACTGTAAATTGACATTGGACAACAGCTTCAGGATTGCTCTCTCAAAAGCATTGAAATGTCTGTTTCAAATATTTGATCACTGTAATGCACCTGTAGAAGTAGAGAACGTGTGCCAAGTCCAATATCCTGCTGTTGCAGGATTCAGTATTGTATAATGCCTTATATGGAGGAGGCTTTAAATGTTACTGTTTCTGTTACTTAGAAGCAATGTGGAAAAACTGAAGTATGTTTGTGAATGTTGTTAATTTCATAAAAAAAATCTGGCTAAGTGCTAGGAAACTCATAAAACTGATACAGGCAACATGCTTTTGTTCTGGCCCTCTATTTCCATATATACGTGCTTTTAAGTTATGTCTTTCATGGTATTTCTAAATGCTTATGGGACTTTCAAGATTGCATAGATTTAGGAAAATAGATCCAACAAATACTGCAAAACAGCATTCAAATCCCAAAGAAGGAATCCTTCTAAGATTATGGCAGCTTTTTTCTTAAAATAGACAAGCAAACATCATGTTGTTACTTGCCTATTCCAGTGTCTAATTCTGAATCCCAAAATGAGTTAAATATGTTTGATCTAGACATCTCTATTGCTTTTGCGTATTAAAAAAATAAAACAAAATTAGGAGCCATTTTCTGTTTACCTTAAGCCTGTCTTCTGTGCCATAGAAAGGTAACTAAATCAGAGTTAGCTAGGTTTAGTTATCTGACTTCCCTCTCCTGTGATCCACGGTGTGGGATAGGAGGAGACCTGGAGAAGTCTCCATGGACTGGGTGGTGACTGCCAGCAATAATGATCACTAGCCTGGCAAATCGCTTGATTCATTCTCAAGATATGAAGCTTCCTCTAGAAGCAGGAAAACTGACTCTATTCATTAAACTAGACCACAGAAATAATTTTACTGACCATATGGTTATACTTAATGGTAATTGAAGAGCATCAGTAAGTAATTCACTGAAAGAACTGTTTCCAGCCTAGGGTGTTTTTTTCTTGGTTTTGTTTTGTTCTTCCCNTGAATGACTGGTCTTTATGGCTGGCTGACTTTATTTTCAGATAACAGTGGTGTTAAGGAATGGATGAACCTGTTGCCTAGTTCTGATAATCCTCCCTCCTTTCCACAGCTATGTACTGTCACCTCTCATATTCTGTAAATGTTCAAGTAACATCACTTCTGTAAAAGCAAGGAGTACATAGACTTAACTTGCCTGTGTACCTGTAATATGAATCTCTTTATACTCTGTGTGTCCTCCGTGATAGCGCACGCACATTACTTGCACCAAAGTATGCTGTTACTGTAATGAGGAATAAATTCCTAGGCTGTCACTCAGTTTTGTAAAGGATACATTGGGGATGAGGGAAGAAAGGACTGTTCAGACTTTTGTCTAAAACCTGCTCTGTTGCAAAATTCTTGTTGATTGCAGTGCCTCAAAGGTGAGATCTTTGCTTTCCTTTCCTGAACAGACACCTACAGTCTTGTCTTGATAGAAATTTTACTGCTGGCTTCAGTGAAAGCAGTGCCTGGGCCAAAACCCAATTGCTTGATAAAGAAGACTTGGGCAGCAGAGGAAGGAAATCTGTTACCAACACAAACTTAAACTTAGGCCTTGACCTTGCCCTTAACTTGTAAGAAAAATGCTTTAAGAGTAAGCTTGGCTGTTGGAGAGTGATTTCCCTGTGCCAGTTACTAGCTGGTTCTAAGGCTTGACTTTGTGGTATGAACTGAATGCTTGTGGATGACTTGTAGACTGTATTTATGTTTGCATTGCAGGATGAGGAAGCTGTGTAACTCTAGTTTAGTGTAAGACACTCAAACTTTGTTGTAACTCACTTGCTTGAGGAGGCTGGATGCTGCTGCTCAGGCTGTAGGTGCTGGCCTGTGGTGTGTAGACTGGGCTGAAGTTGAAAGTGGCACCCAGGGAACTGGTGAAGTAACTGTGATACCTTCTGTTACCACCACAAGAAGCTAGGACACTCTTCAGAGGGAATGGGGAGAAGCAATGTTCACCTTTTTCCTGTCGAAAGAGGGAAGAGATCCTTACAGCTAGCTATGCAAGCGAGTGTCTTCTTTTCTGCCTCAGCGAATGTTGGGCTTACACTTTATTTGCATTAGACTTTGTCTTGTTTGAATGTGAGTGGGTATTTCCCAGCCTCAGGGTGTGGAACGAGCTGGACTCATCTGAGCTCAAAAAGAAACAGGGTTGGGGGTTGAGGTGAAGACAGTCAAAATATAAAGGAAGCAAAGTATGTCTTTATGAAAGTGGAGGAGAGGTAATGGGAGGGAGATGGAAGGAAAGCTAGACCGTAAGCTACTATAAGAAATAAAAACTGGAGCAATGCCCAGAAGGCATATAAAAGCCAGAGTGATATAGTAAATGAGGCTGTTGTAATTGATAATTAAAAACTTGTGAGACATTATGTTTCTAACAGTTTCTTACAGAAAAAAAAATTATATTTCTGATTGAAAGTCCAAGAGACAGATGAACTAGTAACTGCATCTAGGTTTGGACATTCCTGCGCCGTACTTGCCGGAACTCTGTATCAGTGTGAGAATTCAAACTGGGTGAAATCTTTTCGTGAGCTGGAGCTTCATTGAAGAGATGTGTGCACACCAATGTCGATGCATTAAGCTTCAACCCTCTGCATGTATGTGATGGCTGCCCTTGACTCACTTGCTGAGGATTGGGCTGTTTCATGTTTTCCTTGCTGAGGTGGAAATATTTACTCACCTATAAAGAAACAAATGCGACCCAAGTCTTTGACTTATGGACTTCCATACTTCAAAGCAGCAGCAAGTTGGTACCATGTTTTTTTTTACTTTTATACTGTCTGGCACTTGAGTACAGCTAAAAATTGCTTGACATTATGCATATTAAAAAAAAAAAAAAAANNNTTCTTTAAATTATGAAAATAAAAAAAAAAAAAAAAAAACCAAACAAACAACAAAAACAGCTAAAACCTAAACTTGAACTGACAGTACTGTTTTCCAGCGCTTCTTGCAAGTGTACAGCAAGAGGTGTGTTTTCATTCTCCTCAGAATAGAATTTGTGCACAGTAGCAACAGACCTTTTGTGTATCCTTGAAATCAGCTGGGATTCAGGATTTTGTTGCTAAGGGCTGAACCATCGTGGGGAAATGTTCACTACTTCCTTGCTGTGTTGCACCTGCTTGTAAACATGGTTAAAATCCTGAGTCCCTCCTTTTGATGGTCCTGAAGAGTTCCTTGAGGTCCAAAGTGTTCCCTCCCCTCCCCTGTATTTAAAACCAGTCTAAAATAAAGAGGAATTTTTACAGTCTGGCTGTAATGCAGAAAAATTTTTCTTTTAAAAAATGCACATATGGTTTCCCTGTAACCATCATAAATTTTCCCTCCAGGGTCCTGTATACAACTTTATTCTGCAGTTCTTCTGCTCATAGCCCAACTTTCTGACACACAAGTTTTTTAGAGAGGCAGCATGCTGAATGTAGTTACTGGAGTGCAGAGCAGAATAAGTTGACCGTTCTCCTGTCTGCCCTCACATTAGGGATTGTAAAGGGCTAGAAAATATCTGCAAATGGATTTTGTAAAAAGTTGTAGGAAAAACATCCAATTAAAATGCGCTTCTACACACAGCTCCCGTTTTTTGGTTTGCATTTCTGCACATAAACTTCGATTCCTGCAAGGAGAAGTGTTTAGAACAACTGGAAGATGAGGACAAGTAGAGTGTGGTAGGTCAGGTAATGGCACCAGAAAAAAAACATTTGCCTGCTCATACACTAGTTACTGTGTTTACAGGCACATCTATTTTGTGATGCAGTTTTGCTGCTTTGAGTCATTGTGAGCAAAGAAACAAACAGAGAAAAGGCAGTTCTATATGCAGGGAAAGGGACTGGGAATTGTGAGCCTGGCTTTATCGCGGCTTCTGGTACAAGACTGGGTTACTACATTTCTTGCAACTGTGCCCTAATTTGTGTTTAGAAACAAGAACAGTGGTGGCTCACTGGGCTGTTCAGAGCCCTGGAGGTCTGGTGGCTGCAGACCTCGTGGTTCTCTGAATGAAGGCAGATCGACGTGGAATACTGATGCCAGTCTTGCTCCTTCCAAAAATGAAAACCAGACTGCTGCAGCAATGCAGGAAAATAGTTTTTCAGTCTGCTATGAATATCATACATGAAAGAAAGCAGTAATAGGGCTTTTCTGCTTACAGTATATCAGCTTTTAAATATAACACAGAGCTATAAAAAGCACAGCAAATTCTAGTATGTCTTTTATACTTGAACGGCTGGACCTAATAAAGCTTCCATGCTTAGTGCTTGAAAAAGAACCTTTGATTAGTTTCTTTTGTTCTGTCCTTACAAAATTAGTGGGCTGACTGGAGAGTTTGTAGAAACGAGGATTTTTGTCTGTGTTTTTGCACTGATGCCAGAAGTGTTTTACTCATAGATTTGTATTGCTTGCTCGTTTGTTGCAAGGTCTCTTATGGATGCTTACCTATTTATAAAAGGGTAACACGGATCAGACAAAAGCGGCTTGTGGCTGGGTATTTGGCCTATGGGAGAATAGAGGTTTTGACAGTAGGGGCCATAAATCTGCTAATGACTTGTCTTCGTGTCGCAGGCTTCTGGTTCGTAGCATCTTTGTGCATGCTGTACCTGAGTACAGATCATGTTTGGTCGTGCTGCATCTAGCTAATACACTAAGATGAGGAAATTGAGACTGTACAGCACATAACCAAGAGAAGGATCATGAGTAGTATAGAATCTTTCCTTATTTTTTGTAACATTCTTTAAAGACCTTTTCTCCTAACTTGTGTTTTTTCTTTTTATTTGCTGGCTAAATAGTTCAAGTCTTTTATGCTGCATTTCTGTAATTGTAATTTGTGTAGCCGTGTGGTAACCAAGAAAAAAAAATATGAAGGGATTGCAAAAGTTACAGGAGGAAATACTGAAACAAGGAGAAATGATCTCCACTGGTCTCTATTGTCCTGTGAATAACTGGATCTACATTGAGGTCTTTGAGACTGCTGGTTTGGGGATTTTTTTTTTTGTCTTGCTTCTTTTCTATGGTTGTAGGATTTGAGGACTAGCAAATTTAACAAAAGGGCAGATCCAAAGAATAGAATGGCTTTCAGTTAAGGCAAGTTAGAGCTATGCACCATAGAGAAAGAACTTAAGGGGAGAGATTTAAATAGCTCAAAAGAATGTAACCTATTGGCCATGCCCGTTCCACAGAAATATCTTTCCTCTTTATAGTGACTTAATATATCTTCCAGAATTAAAAATAGGAGGTAGTTAGCCTCGTAAATCTTCTCCATTAGCTGTTATAAAAACATCCTGCAATATGCAAATGTTTTGAGAATCAGCTCTGTGCTGTATAACTCCCTTTTGTTCCTCATACCCTGTTGCTTTTTCTGCTAGAAAGTGGAGTTAGGTTAGATGTACTTTGCAGGTGTGAGGATGGAAATGACCTCAGGATTTGGATGGGCAACTTTACTTATTTTTTTTCCTCCCTCTCCTATCCCTAACACAAGTCTAATCTCAATGTCATTTAGAGAGGAGACTTTCTACAGGTTGTCCCTGTATCTTATTTCAAGAAAGGGATGTGATTTCTAATTTTAGTAAACGGAATTCTTTTTTTTTTTTTTTTTCCCCCTGCCTTCTGTTACAGTTATATTTTTACAAAGATTTTGCTGTGGACGTGGGACTGACAATAGTTTTGTTTAGGTTTGTTATATTGTTTTTCACCAAACATTGGGAATACCCTATTTTTCATGAGGCATCTTAAAGTGCTCATTATAATTTAAAGAAATAGATCTCTGATTACTGGTGACATGTACTAAAAAAAAAAGGCAAATCTTTTAGGCATAATCCAATGTGTATTTAATACATATTAACATAAGCATGTGAACTTTGTAAGGCTTTAACTATCTTTTCTTTAACCGAAGTTTCTTGATCTTAATGCTTCTACTGAGTATTACATTAAATTACTGGGAAAGGGAGTTGGATGATGAGTTGAACCACTTTGCATCCTGAGGAATGCTGCTGTGCAGGCATGTGTCAGATACTGTCCAAAAGCTGCTCCTCTTGGGATGGGGATGAGGGGAAAGAAACTTACTGCCTCAGAATACTGAGGGGGCGAAATGTTTCTTGCTGGCAGAGCAGGGGATATCTCAAAGGCAAAGGAACTAAACATTACTGCACAGCACCTCATTGTTTTGGAAGGTACCTGTTGTCACGCAGATAGCAAACTCGTTTTATTTCGGACTTCATGCTTAGACAGATCTTTGTACTGTTTAACAGTAACACATTATGCTATTTAAAGTGATCAAAGTGCTTCAGCAGAGCTCTTTTCCTAGTATAATACAACACTGAGAAGGACAATGTTTGTTTATTAATTTCTTGTTGTTCTTTTCCAGATTGCTGATCTGCAACTCCATAAACTGGATGAATTGGACTGTTTGATCCAGGGCCTCCTTTATGTTGATTCTGTTGGTTTCAATGGCCAACCAGAGTGCTATTATTTTGAAAATCCTACAGATCCTGAACAGTGCCAGAAAAAGCCTTACTGCCTTGATAATCCGTATCCTATGCTTCTGGTTAACATAGGCTCAGGGGTCAGCATCCTAGCTGTGTATTCTAAGGACAACTATAAGAGAGTCACAGGATCCAGGTAAACTTAATTCTATGTTCTTTTAATTCTATTTTCTTTTCTCCTTAATAATGGAACAGATAGAACCAGACAGTGTGACTAGTAGGCGCAGCCCCAAATTGTACGAGTCTTCCCATTTCTTTTAAAAGCCCACCAGTGGCAAGGCTGGAAATATCCTAGGATTCCTTCAGATAGAGGGTCTACATCAGAGAAATCATGGATCCATTCAACTTAAGAGCTGCCTCAGTCTCTTCTTGGTGTTTGTACCTATTTCCTCTCTCGTGCTGTGAATTACCAAAATAAAGCTGTTTCAGTAAAAGAATCTTCTCTCCGCTGCTTTGATCCCCCAGAATAGCCAGAGCAGTGAAATAAAAATGTTTGGGCTGAATAATAAAAACCTCTTGCTTAGTAGTTAGAATGTATCCAGGATTTCTAAAATTACCTGCTACTACTGGATTGTGACAGATGATACTAGATCTCCTGTTTCCTTACAGATTGCACTAGTCTTTGGACCATGCTGGTAAATTAAGGAATGCCAGCGTGTAAAGACTAGAATCTGATTGTCTGTATTCTTACTTTGTCCTCAGCATAATTTCAACATGGGTCAGGTAGTGCTGTCTGAAATGATTTGTAGGGTACAGCTGAGTTTCTGACCTGTGTTCAGTAAGAGATTCAGATGTGACTAATCTGTTCAGGAATTCAGGAGTTCAGTAGTGTGGACACAAAATTCTGTTTTCAAGGCAAAACAAACAGCCTGAGACATGTTTAAGTTTACTCTGTAGATGTGGCAACAGTGCTTACTTATAGGAAACCACTTCAGTTACAAATGTGTCCATCCAGACTAGTAGTAAAAATACCAATAAGTCTGTCCCACTTTTTCCTCATACATGCAAACTAAATTGATATATTTCATTTTCTAGTAATCTTAAAAACAAACCACCAAAACAAACCTAAAAAAAAAATGCCCTTCCAAAACAATAACCAAAGAAGGTCTTTGGATTTGCTGTAGTCCATTCCAAAGCTGCATCCTGTTTTTCGGTGCATGGTACATACTAATAAGTTTCTCCTGTATACTGCACATGACTGCACATGTGTCTTCTGTTGCCTTATCTAGAGGATATCTTTGCCACAATGGTAGCCATGAGCCATTTTCTCTGTAAAATACAGATGAACGAAAGTTGAATGGAAGAGGTACTGGTTTTCCTGCAAGTCTGGTGGTTTGTCAAGCATAGCCCTTCTGATATCTGTAGATACGCTTCTGATCCTTTCCACTATGAAAGGAAAAACATGACTGCAGTGGGTGGCTGACTTGTTATAGATGATGAAATCGATACTGTCTTGTGCCTGGTGTGCAGAGCTTCCTGCTGTTCAGTTACTGAATATATTACAGCGCTTCTAGATGTGTTCTGAAAAACTTGACTAATAATCTAAGAGCACTGACTGAATGGTGTTCCTGTCAGACCTCCTGTGCTTTTTCATGAAGTGCAAGTGTGGTGTCTCACTGATCCTCTTGTTTACAGTGGCTCCGATCGGTGTGACTGCAATCAGTGCAAATAAGCTAACTTTCTCGAGGGTTAAGAAAGAATGAGGAAGGATGTAGAGGTTAGTAAGCTGAAGTTCATGTCTGTTAAGACTGAAGAGTCCAAAGTAGAATTTTAATGAAATGAGTTGGCAACCTGTTATGTACAGTCAAATAGCCCCTGCTAAATTTATATAGTCGGTAAATATTATCTTTGAGCTCGTGCAAGATATTAAAGTGACTACTCCTTGCTCAGAGTTCTTTGGAGGGCTGATGCTAGCTTTGCTTTGAACAGGAACCAACCAGACGGCTTCCTGCCACTGGCTAGGGGGACAAGATCTCTCTTGACTGCCTGCCTTTGCGTAGTACTTAGCTTTTTTCACTGTTTAGTCTTTCATCACTGACTTAAGTGATCTGCTGGCTAATTATTCTTGCACAAGGAAAAGTTGCTAGAGTGCCACAAATAGCAGACTGATGTCTGTGGTGTTGGATTGGACCTTATTCTCAGCTACCCCTTTATTTAGTGTCATTTCTCCTATTTAAACATTAAGGATTTAAGAGTAGTTCAGTTAAAACCACGCTGGGTGACATTTGTGTTAAATAGGAACTCAATGTAGGCTGTCTGTCTTCACCTCTATGAGGGAGGAGTTGCAAGATACAGTTGGTAACTGTGTGGACCATGTTGAAAATGGGAGTCTGAAGAGCTGTGATAAAAGCTGGTTCAAGCTGCTGGTCTGAAGGAACTCTGCTTTTCTAGTCTTGGAGGAGGAACGTTCTTGGGCCTTTGCTGTCTGCTGACTGGCTGCGAGACGTTTGAAGAAGCACTAGAAATGGCTGCAAAAGGAGACAGCACCAATGTGGATAAGCTGGTGAAAGATATTTACGGAGGAGACTATGAGCGCTTTGGCCTTCAAGGGTCTGCTGTAGCCTCAAGGTATGTGTTAATTGAGCTGGTTTTAGGAGTTCTTTGGGAAACTTACTGTGCATGCTGAACTGAGTGTGTAATCCCTGGACTATGCACTATGGCCATGTGGAAATGTCACTCTGAATGTATCATGTGGTTTGTCCTTAGATCTCTCACCTACTTCTTGCTCTGTTTTTTTTTTTTTAACAGGTGTAAGCAATGCTTAATGTAGTTTGCTTCTGTTTAAATTACAATTACTTTAGAAGTGTCCTTGCTCATTGTTCTCCCTTTCCAAGTAGATCCCTTTTCACGTGTTCAAATCTGTCTCAAATCGATGGATATTAAATCCAAGCAAAGCTTATTAAATGATAAAATTTCTAAGGGCTTTTAGCACTCCTAAATAACTCATATTAAAAGGAATAATCTTCCTCACACAGCTTTGGCCATATGATGAGTAAAGAAAAGAGAGATTCCATCAGTAAAGAGGATTTGGCCAGAGCTACTTTGGTCACCATCACCAACAACATAGGTTCTATTGCTCGCATGTGTGCATTGAATGAGGTAAGATAGCATATTTACTATGAGCTTAAAACCTTCAGAAACAACATAGTAAGATTATCAGAATACAAAAATACAGATTGTTGATATAGTAGGTGTGTAACTGGGCTTGGTAAACATGCGTATATTTAATGTGGGGTCCTAACTCTTGTGATTCGTGTTACGTGTATGCTTTGATGCAAAGTGTAAGGTAGTCTGAGCTTCAAAGGTAGGGAAGAAGGGAGAAACGTTGACTGTAAAGATCTCCTTGAACCACTTATGCCTAGAGCTGTTCAGTTGCTCCTAAGCTGTAGTACATAGGTATTAATGCCTTTGTAATCCAAATTAACACTCTCAGTTACCTTGTAGACACTAACAGATCTTACTATACCATGACAGATTTTTTTTAAATAGTTTTGGGGTTTTTTTTAAATAGTGTTTTGCTTGGTTTGTTTCCATATTGTGATGGCTTTGAATTGTGTATTTTGTTAAATGTTTTTAATAGATATAAGATCTATTGTATTGGGACAGAGAGGAGAAAAACATAATTTGTTATCCTGCCTCAAACTCCTAACAGAGCTTGTCACATCCTCTTTTTTTTTTAAGGCACGATAACTATGGATGGATTGTTCCATTCATACACCTTTCCAGCTTCTGGCAGTTTAAAAAACCCAAACAAACAAAAACAACAAAAACCCAAACACTTAGGCACTTGATATTGAGCATTCAAATTGCATCCTTTACTACTGTGTGGTAATTAATCTCTTTTGTCTGCTCCCATTGAATTTATCTAATATATTTTTTAAATACATTGATATTTTTAGCTCCACAGCTTTCTGTGGTTGGAAGAAAGTGCATATTTTTTATTTTTTTACTCAATAACATACCCACCCCACCACCCCAAAAAAAACCCAAAACCAACAAAGCAAAACCAAAAAAACTCACCAAACTGCCATCTGATTACTTTATGGAGTCCTATCTAGCTTTTAGCTTTAGGAGAAATAGCAAATAATTCACCACTAGTGCGTTTGGTGGGTTTTGGTTTTGTTTTTTTAATAAACCTTTACCACGTCTCCCTCTTGGTCATTCCAAGACATAGTTCCTAATACTTAGTCTCCTCTCCTATGGAAGACACTCTGTATCTCCTTTCCACTGTTTCATTTTGTCTTTTTAGTCCTTTTATGGTTTTAATTTTGAGATCAAATGATCAGATCCTCATGCAGTATTCAGAGTGTGGTTGCACAATAAATTTGTGATGGCATATTGATAAATTTTGTGTTCTGAGTTCCTTTACTAACAGTTCTTAATATTTTGTTTTTGTGAACATGGTGCTCGTATTTTTCAGAAACCATCCGCACTTTCTTGAGTGGTGGTGGCTAATTTGGAGCCTGTTACTGTGTCTGAATACTGAAGTCTCTATGTCTCTTCCCCCTTCCATTTGTGTCACTTCACTTTTTTAATTTAAACTTAATCTGCCATTTTGCTCCTCACTCACTGGGTGTAAGTCACTTCTCAGCATTGCGATGCTGTTCATATTTTATTCTGACTCTCCTGAATAACTTTGTATGCCAATAAATGTTGTATGTGTCGCTAATATCCTTTTTTAGAGCACTTTTAAAATATGTTGAACAGCACAGGTCTTGGCGTATGTCCCTACCAAATGCCACCAATAACCTCCCTTCATTGTGAAAAGTGGCTACAGACATTATTTTTTTGGCAATTTGACTCTTTCAGTCAGGATGATTCTCTCCCGATGTTCTCTTTGCTTTCAGCTTCTTTACAGTGTTGCCTTGTGGCATGGAGTTCAAGCAGCATTGTACAGGGCTATCAAAGCATGGAGAGTTGCAGCAGGGAACCACATGCAATGTGCTCAGAGGGGGGAAATAGGCTACTAATGAAACTAATGCTTCTGAGTCATTGTGAAAAAGTTCCTAACATACTTTGTTTTGTGGGCAGGCTTACTTAAAAACTGGACACGATCCATAGAATTCTGTGGAGGAACGTGGATTGATGTGTGAAGTATTCTTCGTTTCCCAGACAATGTCAAAGTAGAATTTCTCCAACACTTGAACTAAATTATTCTGTAGCTTTAGAGAATGAAAACTTCATTTAGTAGCTTTACATGCTATTGTAAAAAATTCAGACATGATATATCATTGCAAGTAAGCTAATCTCCAGATAGCTTGCTCTCAGGGGAAAAAAAAGTAATGCTATCATTCTGCTAAATGATGTAGACACCTAAATTGCCTTTGGGAGATACGGCTGTGACTCTCACCAAGCTTGATGAATGAAATGCCTGTGTAAGAGCTTAACAAACAGTTGCATATGATATATTCGTTTGTGTGTATTAGATCAGAGTTACGGTGACACTCACTTTCAGGTTCTTTGGCAAAATCACTTTATGCCTTGAAGCATGAGTTTTGATAAGTTTGTTTTTGGTTTGGGTTTGTTGTTTTTTTTTTTTCCAATGATTGAAGCTTTAATATTGTGTTGAAAATGACTTGCATATGTGCAGGAAAAAAATGAGGCTGGGGAATAAGTGAAATATTCTGTCTGCAGAACTTCAAAGCAGAGTTTGCTTGCACAAAGTTGGCAGTGGGGTAGAAAAATTCCATAGTCTGGAACCATTTGGCTACGCATCATTTAAAACTGTCTGTCCTAGGCACAGCAGAACTGCATCAAGGAAACGAATCTCCCTGGTTTATACTTTTCTTACTAGCAGAACATGTAAATTGCATCTGAATGAGTCTTCTTGCAAAAAGATGTGCAGGGGTTTTTTTATTGCATCTTTGCTATAGATTCCCCTATTATATTATATTGGCAAATGCGTGTATGTACTATATTGAAGCTACACTATAGCTTTCTGCTGCAGGGCAGTTGAACAATTTAACAAGACCCCACAGAGTGAGAGAGTGCCTGTCTTTTCCAAGATGTTGTAATTTGGTTAGCTTAAGTAAGCATTTCATCACCATCCCTTCATCAGTTTGACTTCTGTCTTTCAGCTTTGAATATTTCAGGAGAGAACAATTTAAAAGTATATTGGCAAGAGTCCCTTAAGAGATAAAAGTAGCATTTCTTCATTTTATGACCCCTGAAAAATGCTAAAACTGTTTTTAGTTCAGTTCAAAAAAAAAAAAATCTAAAAAACTTTACATCTTTAACGTAATTTTTAACCTTGTCAAGTCAAGGAATGTTGGAAAATAAAATTGATATGAAATTTGCATGTTAATATACACTCTGCTATTCTAGTAGATTGGTATTTTTAGATTTAAAATTTTCAGTAATGTTTATACTCTGTGTTAGGTACTACTTACTTGAATTTCTGGTAACAGTAGCTTCATGTGTATATTCAGAAAAAAAAATTTCATTAAAATGAAATGCAAATGTACATTCTAATCAATTTGATGTTATTGCATTACAGGAAATTAATTAGTTACATGTCTGTCCCTCCTTTGTCAGGAATGACTTCAGAGACAAAACTGCCTTGTCAGAGGATGCAAAGTGCTCTTGGCCATGTTTATTAACAACCTTTTGAAATTTGAGAAGTTCTTTTCAGCCATATAAGTTCCTAGGAAAGAGTATAAATGCATGCTGATGTGACTGAAGAGTCTAAGGGGATAGGTGGCTATAAAGCTGAATTATTTAAATTTTGTATTGATGTGTTTGGTTTGAGGACAACCAGACATGTAACTCGGTCACTGGAGACTGAATAAATGAATTGCTGCATCTGGGTATCGGCACTCTCCAATACTGAGTGTTCAACCAAGGATGTTCTCTGTGGTATGTCACACGCACAGTACCAGACATCACAAAACTGCGGTTTGTAGCAAAGTAATTGCTGCAGAACTAAGCGTTTGGCTTTATAGCGCTGTATGAATGTAGAGGAGTGTCCTGATTTGAGGGCCCAAACCACGCAAGAGGTAACACTTCGTAACTCTAGCCTCTATGCAGATTTTTGCTGGTAATTTTCAGCAGAGGACTCCTGAAGATACATTTCTAGGGCTCTTTCAGGAGTCCTATAAAAGCTTATGTCTCCAGGATTTGGCCTCCTACTGAATCTTCTAGACCAATTCTGGTGTACAGTGAATATCACATGGTACGCCAGTTCAAAATGCAAGTGCATTTTTGTGCATAACAGGCAAAACTGAGCTTGGTGAGATAGTTACGGGCGTTGTGTAGGCACCAGAACTGTTGCTTACATGCACCAATGTGCACACAAGTAAGGATAGTTTGTGGCTTTCTCACCGACAGCGTAGTGCTGATTGTTCAACAATCTTTAGGTTCTATATGAAAACTGAGTTCAAGTGAGCTTAGAAACAAAGGAATGCAATCCATGTCAAATATCATGTCAGCCACGTTTTCCTTGCTTTTTGAAAATGGAACCACAGTCGAGTGAACAGATAAGGAAAGATGCTTCTTCCCACCTCTAATGTAATCCTTCTCAGATACCCTTCAAAGGTTCCCCATCCTGATTTAATAATCATAGTGATCTCTGGAAAGTTGCTTCGTTTAACAAGCAAGGGGGAAAGATGTCTGCAGTGCAGCCATGTCATCTACAGTTTTAAAAAAAAAAAAAAAACAACACCAAAACAAACAACAAAGAAAAACAAAAAAAAACCCAAACCAAAACAAAAAAACCAACAAAACCATTCATAATCCGGGTCATGTTGGGAAGGTCTGGGCTTTTAAGCAAATATTCACTATCCGTGGTATCAGCCTCTCTTTGGAATAGAACTTCTTGCAACATTTCTACTTAGCAGTCAGTAACTGCAATTATTTTTTTTTTTACTTTTCAGTCTGTAGAATTTAAATGTAACCCAAAATTCCCATTTAACTTTATAGTGGAGGCAGAAGTACATGTTGAATGAGGCAAATAATGAAGCTGAATATAACTTTTGCTGGTCTGCTTTTCGATTTTACAGAACATCGACAAGGTGGTATTTGTTGGCAACTTTCTCAGAATTAATATGATTTCTATGAAGGTGCTAGCATATGCTATGGATTATTGGTCGAAGGGACAGCTGAAGGCTCTGTTTTTGGAACATGAGGTAAGGAAATACATGTTGAACTTTTATTTGTAAGTACAAAAATCTTGTGGTTCTTGACTTGAAGTTAAAAGAGAGAATTTCAATGCCATTGCTTTGAAGTGAACGCGCAAACTAAGTTCTGCATAAATGTAATTTAACTGCAAATTCATTTGAAAATTTGGCTTGATCACTAATCTTGTGGTATTTGTTGCTAAACATCACATATCTTATTTTTGCTTTCTGACCCTAGTACCAACAATGTTCATTTGTATGGTCTGGTATATAAACATCAACTAGAATTAATTTTTGTAAGCATAATTTTGAGGTGACTTTCAAGTAGATGTGTTCATAATGGAAACTGCCCTGCGTCAATACAACATCATTGTAGTGGTTCTGTAATTTCTTATTTTTCGATAATTTTGGAGAACTGTGTAAAACTTTGTATTAAATCATAGTTCGGATATAGTAACTACTTGGCACAGCAGGGCTGATCTTATAAGAAAGGTCTTTTAATTGCCTTAACAGAACTGAAGACTTTATGTGCTCATGCTTATGTCTTACTTTGGAACTTGATTCGTTTTGTTTTGCTTTTGCCTTGTTTAAAGGGTTATTTTGGAGCTGTTGGAGCTCTTCTAGAATTGCTTAAAATGACAGACGATCAGTGATGAAGCTGTCTGAAGAGATTCCTACTGCAGATGCTGCTGGATAAGAGTGAAAGCCACTACAAGGATGGAAATGAAGCCATTATGGTAGTTCTACCTGCTGGATTTGTAAATAATTTAAAATCCTTTTAGCTGATCTTTAACTTCTGGGTTTTGAGTTTATACTTCAGAATTCATACTGGGAATAATGAGATTTTTTTTTCTGTACACTGTATTTTTTAGGGGAAAAAATGTGCAAAGTGGCCAAACATACAGATTTTATGGATTTATTTTAAAAAGTGGATACTGTTTAATGTAGGACCTGTAATATGAGGCATCTGCTTTTCTTCTGGGGTTTACTGATTAGTGTGGTAATTTTAACTTCGTTTAGTAATCACTCTAGGAGATTTTTTTCTTATTTTCATGACGTTTCATGATTTGTTCTTGGTTTCAAATGAAACTACAAAGCTGATGCATTGTACTGTGAAAAATAGTAATTGATTTTTTTTTGCCTTTCCTTTCCACATTAGATGAGACACTTTTTTATTTAACGTGCCCCCTGCGCCTCTAAAAAAACAAATTTACAAGCTTTCTGCAACTACATGGCTTTCTTGGCAAGACTGCGAGAAAACTTGGCAGGGGCGGGGGGTTAAGATTGTAATTTTTCAGTAGTCATGACTTGCAACAGGAACAGACTTCTAATGGGTTTTGCAGGACTAATTCTCCTCTACATTAACATTTTTAAGCAAGATGTGAACTAAATTTTAATTATTGGCTTAACACTAAAATGGAATCCTGTTTCTGTTGAAAATCTCTGATCTACATGAAGAGTTCTGTAGTACAGATGTTATTTATATGGTACATACTTGGCATTAAATGGCAAAGGGAGGAGATTTGTTTTCATTTATTTGAAGACTTCTCTGCAGTCTGCAATTTTTAACTTAATCAAAAACAACTGATAACTACAGTATTTCAAAGCCCAGTTTCTAAAGTGAGAAAAATACTGACTAATGCATTTTCTGGTTTTAAGATAATGTTAACCTTCCCTCCAGGTCATTAGGATTTGAGTGTTTATTCCAATACAGTATTTTCTACCTTTTTTTTTGATTTGTTGACCTCTAGATTTTTTGTTTTTCCCAGTTGAATTGAGACCCCTTTGAAATTGATGTACTTAGGTTGCTGTGTAGCATGTATAAACTTGCTTTTCTTAGACATCATGAGGGCTCACAAATCAGAGGCTGAAAACCAGTCCATAAATTATTTTGTCTTGCAAAACTGTATGTGATGTCACATAATGTAAAGGGCTCATCAGAGGTACAGTACAAAATTCAGACACATGTATTATCCAATATATTTTTGGAAGGGGGTTTATTTCACTTTTTTAATAGTCATTAATTTCCGTATCTCCCAAATGTTGAAATAAATTCATATAAACTGACGTGTTAACCTGTCTAACGGAAATAAAGACCACTACTGTTTTGACGGTTTTAATGTATCTGTGGAATTCATTTCTTGNTCCCCAGCTTGAGCTGGGGAGCCCAGAACTGCACACAGTATTCCAGTTGTGGCCTCACCAGTGCTGAGTAGAGGGGGAGAATGACCTCCCTCGACCTACTGGCCACACTCTTCCCTATGCAGCCCAGGATTCCATTGGCCTTCCTGGAGACAAGGGCACATTGCTGGGTCATGGATAATTTACTATGTACCAGGACGCCCAGATCCTTCTCCTCAGAACTGCTTTCCAACCTATATTGGTGCCTAGCATTCTTCCTCCCCAGATGCACAACCCTACACTTGCTCTTGTTGAACCTCATTAGGTTCTTCTCTGCCCAGTACTCCAGCCTGTCCAGGTCACGCTGGATGGCAGCGCGGCCCTCTGGAGTGTCAGCCACCCCTCCCAGTTTGGTATCATCAGCAAACTTGCTGAGGATAGACTCTGTCCCCTCATCCAGGTCATTGTTGAATATGTTGAACAAGATCGGGTCGAGTATTGACCCCTGGGGGACACCACTGGTTACAGGCCTCCAACTTGACACTGCTCCATTAATCACAACCCTATCAATGATGTGAAATACGTAACACTGTTTTGTGACACATATGACTAGTTATTTCTGTGATAATTCTTTGGTTCTTGATAGCTTTTTACGTTGTTACATTGCTTTGGTCTTTGAAGTTTGTTGCCTGCTTGGACTAAGTTGACTTTTTCATAGACTATAAACTACAACATGAGAAAATCAGCGTGTTGTAGTTGGTATTTCATGCAATATTGAGCTTGAGGTAAGTGGGGATAGTTCTACTCAGTGCCTCTAATTTTTCATGAACAAAGTACAACTTTCATTAAGTTTATTTGCTAACTTTTGCCTGCAACTGAAGATTGGTTTGTATGTTGGGGTTTTGTTAAGGAAGACTTCAGAATGTTAGGTAACTGCACTTCTTATGATAAACAGTAGAGGGAGGCATAACATCGACAATATAAATATGCTTTGCTAAAGCAGTGGCGCTCGGTGCAATTCGTGGGGTGGGTTGGTTTATTTCAGACATATTCCATCTCTTCCTGGGCAGGTTTTGAAGGGAATTTGATGCAGGAATATCTATTATTTAGCTGTTCTTGCATTCTTAGCATTTATAGTTATGTGAAGGAAGAGTATAATGTTAAGTAAACAAATATGAAATAGCACTTGTCAAGATTAAAATGCTCTAGTCCTAAAAAAAAAAAAGGAGGGGGGGAGGAATTGAAACTAGCTTGCTAGTCATTCAGGAAAATATATATGGACTATGCAAGATGCACACATTGAGGCTGTGTGCTTGAAGAAGGAAAGCACAATTCTGGTAGCCCTAATGTTAGCTATAAGATTCCAGGGACTGTCGGGTAAGTTGATCTTCTAAGAGAAGCACAAAATAAAACTTTAACTTCAAAATGCTGATTTGAAATTTAAAAGGCTTAATAGGTAAGTTGCTGTGATTAAAAGACTGGAAAAAATACTCTGAAGTGTAAACTACACAAATGAGTACATCTGGTTGGGAAAAATATTATCAAAATAAATTAATAGGATGGCGAGTTATGAGAAGTCACTAAGTAGGAGGAAATTAGAGGAGCCTGGTGTAAGAGGAAAATAATGTTGCAAGTTAAATTCTTCCTTTCCAGAGGGAGAAAGGCCTATGCAAAAGTATTTCTTTGTTACCTTGAAATGTACAGTTGAGTTCTCTCCCTTCCCCATCAGCACCATCATGTGAATGTGCTAGTACTGTAATTTGCTGCTTTGCCTACCTCAGCTAGTCACGACTTTTGTTTTCCTCCCATGTACTTCCTCCGTAATTAAGGTAATGGACAAATGAGCGTGGTTGATTTCTAGCACTGTTCCGATGTCTTTGCCATCGGGGAGCGCTTTGGGGCTGTTGTAATAGCGTCACTGTTGTCTTGAATTTTTCTGATTGTATTTTGTATCCAGTTGCTGTCTACAGTCATCTGATGGGAGGGTTCTCTGCCCCACTTCATCATCCAGAGGTATCTAAAGACTCTGAAAACAGTCCTACTCAACTACATAGATGAACCTCTACTGTAACTGGTACAAACTGGAAATTTGAGCAAGCAAAGCTCTGTCGCACCACTATCGAAGAGTTGTATTGAAAACTGAGAAATACCCAGATCCTTGGATCTTTTTGTTTTGGGAATGGTGAGGGTGCAGGAGCGGACTTCCCTAAGGAAGATCAATGAGTTTGCAGATTTAGTATGTATTCAAAGCACTTGTTTCGCTATAAATCGGGGAGGTCTCTTAACAAGCTAGGCTGTGTTAATCTAGCTTACTTTTCTGAAATGTTAATTATTAAGGTAAGTGTGAGCAGAATGAGTGAGATTCCTTGCTCTCAATTGTGATGGCTTGTGCAAGGTCTGCTTCTTTTGGACTCAAATATTTGTTCTTGTTGAAACACATGCTACTCTCCTCATTCTCCCCCCCCTGCAGAGAAACCCCGATTTTCTTAATGGTTTTGACAAAAAGTCTGATTGCACCATGTAGGAAGAAGGGTCTATGTTTTAAAGTAAAGTTTTTAGGCTAAATTATTGGGAAAAGTTGGTAATGCTGGCTGAAGAGTAAGAGATGACTAAGAGTATTTACTTGATCAGATTTGACAGAGAAGACTAGCATGGGGTGTGTGGGGGCAGCACAAGAATCCTACTTGTAGGACAAGTGGGGTGTTTGCAATGCATTCCAACCTCAGCAGAGATGTCCTGGTGTTTCACTGTTACCAGCGCTTATGTTCCCCTTAAGACTGTCACAAGATACTTGCAAGTGATTTTTGGCAGGACACAGCAGAACTTTAGAGATGGGGAAACCATATGGGGTTGAATTCGTGACAAAATAAACATACATGATTGTTTCCAGTCGGATTAGTTCTTCTACTGGGATCTGGTTTTAAAGTACAAGGTGTCTTTGAATTTGGGATTAAATGAAATACAGGCTATGAAAAAGACCACGGTCTGTTTTGTGTCTTGCTACCTCTCGGTACCTGGAAGGTAGAGGACATCTGTTCTCTAGGATGTCCTGGAAAATAAATGCTTGTTTAAACCTAAAAACTGAATCCAGTTTCTGATTAAGTATCGCTGGTGCTGATGGGAACTTCTAGTTGCGTGATTATTAGTGTGTTTGGAGAAAAAGAGATACAGGGACTGTGCAATAAGAGTCTTTTCTTCAAACCTTCCCCTATCGCCTCCACCCAGAAAATCCCGACAAGAAGAGGCAAAATAAAAACTGTGGTTCTAACTGTAAAAGTTAGGACAACCTGTCAACTGCCTGAGGAATTGAGCTTCACTTCAAGCAAGAGGGGAGGTACTGGCACTTGGAGAGATGGAAGAAAACTGAGTAAGAAAAGCTGAGGCTCACAAGAGGGGAAGCTGCTGAGCCTGGGAAAGGCGCACAGCAGCAGCAGCATCTTTAGAGGTTTCTGTGGGTGATGTGAACAAGGTGGGAAGGACGCCTAAGGGTGAACAATAAATGAGCCCTTTGTTAGTGCAACCAGTGTGAGATGGGTGGCAGAGGTGGGATGGGCAGGTGGCTTCACAGGCCGTCAGGCAGAGCATCCTCCTATTTCGGAGGTGAAGGGAGGGTGCGGCTGGGTGGTCGTGAGCTAAAGCAGTTCATGGTTAATACTTGGGTCGAGCACCCCTGTGTAAAGCACCCAGCGACCTGTGCTGAAGCATTGGGTCTGTATCTAGATGCAGATGTGCTCTCTAGCGCAGGCAATAGCCCAGTCTCAAACACTGCTTGTCTCAGTACGTGAAACACACAGTAGGGGATGTACTGGCCTTCGAATGTTGGTGTTTTGTTGTGATTTTGTTTTTTTTTTTTAACATCAAAACCAGTTCTATTGTATTGGCAGAAACACAGCTCTTTTCTGCTGGCCTTCAGCAGTTTGCGCTGTTGTGCGCAGCTGCGCAGAGCAGCTGGTTGCAGCAAGGGGTCAGCAGCCTCCTGCAGCTTCCCCCGAGGTAAAGCCCAAGCTGCTGACAGTGATGCAGCCAGCGGAGACCCCAGAGCAGAGTCCTCTGGTCCTGCCTGTTTTATTTCTGAACGCTGTAGATGCAACTATGAAGCACCAAGTTAACGGTATGATTTAAGGCAACAAAGGAGGGCAAACAGCCTGAAATGGCATCATGTTGTACTTAAAACAGCAATGTGTTGTTGTTCCCTGTTCTTAAGTGGTTTTGCGTATTTTGTTGTGTTGATCAGGGCACTTCCAGCTTCCAAAGCATCTTTCCAAGTTGACAGCTTCACTGTTTTCCAGCTTTTTGGATGGATGACCCATCTATCTCTCTGCAAACTTAAAAGTTTGAGCAAATCTGAGCATTGTGTCTAGTACAAAGCAGACGTTATCCTTTAACAAATGCTATGATGTACCAAAGCAGCCTTGAAAATGTGTGGACGGAGTTGAGTTTATCCCTGTTACTGACATCTCCATTTATGCCCATCCACAAGGATGTGGCCTCGGCTAACTGTGTTACCACTTTCTCACATAATACATTAGAATTTTTTTTTTTTTTTCCAAGTGGCATACTTTTTTTGTTTATATTCTTTTGTGAGAGGAGCTCTCCCTTGCGAGGGAATACATATTCTCTGCTGCCTTAAAAGCATTGAGGAAAAATGCTTAGAGCAAGACAGAGCCTCATCAAAACCAGCCACTGGTTTGATAATGCAGAAGACTCTCGCCAGAGAGACATCAGTGCTTCAAGCGACAGGATGGTGTGGCTGCTGGTATGTTGAGACTTGTTTGGTTTTCCTGTTGCTGTTATTTGGGGATTTTTTTTTTTTGCATTCGTATGTGTTAGCCAATTGCACAAAATAAAATAGCTGGTCTCAGCTTTAAGGAGTTGAGTTCCCAGCGCGAGGCTGGGTGGAAGTGGGGATGTGTGTGCCAGTAAGGATGAGAAGGTTAATGCCTCAAGCCTGTAGGAAAAATGTTCTGATCAAAATGTTCTTTCCTACAAGCTTTTATAAGTGTTGCATCGGTTGGGAGGCTGCAACTGAAGCATTCTTGTGTAAATCAGCAAATCGTTACCAACTGGCAGATGTAATACCGTGTTGAGCTAGTAGTATTTTTATCTACTCTACTGAATCTGCCCCCTCTGCCCTCCCGCTGGCATTACCCCACCGGTACCCTGATCGTCAGCATACCCTTAGCCCGGCGCGCAAGGGAGGCAGCACAGCGCGTGTGGTCTGTGACCGTGTGTCGGGGGCACTGCAGTAGTACCGTGGGGGCACGGCAACCGCGGCTCTGAGAAGCTTCGCTGCCGAGCAGGTTGCACAGGCTTCACCTGGAGATTGAAGTAAAAAATTATCCTTGGAATTCATTTGAACAGTGACAATGCTCTCTTGTATTTGAAAATTATTTTTACTCTTTTTATATTTTTAAAAATGAACTGTAAAATAATGCATATTAACTCAAAAAAACCTAAATGAACAAATGGGTTTTCCATTTTCAAAGCTGGCTGGCTAAATAAATCACCAAATGCTGAATGTACTTAAAAGAAACTTTAGTTCCTTTTAGCAGTTTTGTTTTGTTTTTTGAGCAAGCTCACCCCTAGTGTTATTTGAATAAGTAAACAAATACATGCTGTTCCTATGTCCTAAGCATGGAGCATGCTGTTACCCAGCTAGCGTTCAGCATATTGCACTTGGCTACAAAAGGCTGTGCACAAAAAAAATCCAGAAATATTTACACGCTAAGCCAAAAACACTCCCAAATTTCCCAGTGCTTTAGTAGTTTCTTTTTTTAGCTTAGAAAGTAAGTTATCTCTTCTCTTCAGATACAGGAGGTTTGAAGCCTTCTTTCCAGCAGATCCGCCTGCGCAGTGCGGCAGCTCCCCGTGCATCACTGGTTTGCCTCTACTTTGAAGGGGGAAGAGTGGTGCAAGGGAAACTGAAACTGCTTTCAGATGATGGCTGCAGACTGACCCATAACCCATCTCACACGACAGCTGTTCTTTTACAGGTAGGGCAGAAAATACTCCGGGACTGAACTTTCATAAGAGTCTTCTCTCCCCTCCACCCCTTGTTCTCATCACACAAGAAAATGCACCAAAAAAAATTAAGCAGAAAAGAGGCACCAACCCCTGAAAATGAATTCATCTTTTATTCACAGGAAGAATCATCAAGGTCAGCTTAGCTTCTGTCAGGAAGACTTTTTTTTTTTTAATTTCTGCTATTTTTCTCCACTATTATGAGCTTGGTTTTTAACCTGCCATACAACATATCTCCCTGTTCTGGCTCTCTTACCTGAAAGGGTTGTAAAATGTTCTTTGTCAGGTTTCCATGAACATCTGCTTCACAGCATTATGGGAATTTTTTTGTTTCATTTTGTACACATTACTATAAAGTTCTCCAGTACCAACCCTGGAATTATAAGTGCCTTTATCAGTACAGGAGCAAAAGAGCTGTTACTAATTCCACTCTGCAGACTCCACTGACTACTGGTACAAAGACATTCTAGAAGTCTGTCTTTGCTATATATGGAGATCATTAGGCTTGGCGACTGAAATCCCTTTATTCACAGGAGTAAGAGAAGATCTGGCTTTTCCTTTTCTAACCTAGTTGCCTTGCAGACCTGTTGGAGGAAAGAACATAATTTAGAGTCAGTTCCCTGTCAGTCCCTGAACTTTCTGCCTACCCTGCTGCGGTAGGAAGGTGATGGTGTATGACTGGCAACACAGTGATGGGAACTTCTGGCCACCAAAAAAAAAAAAAAAAAAAGACTGAATACACAAATGTCAAAGAAATGCTTTTTGAAAACAAATAAGCAAAATACTGTAATTAGTAAAATATTACTCGGGCTTGAGTCAGAAATCTATCAATGAAGAAAAGTTTCTATCACCAGTCATAAAATTAGCAGCATTAGTCTTACAGCAATTAAATGGTAGATAGTACTGTTCCATGTCTCTTTACTGTTTTAAATTTCATGTTTTGAGCAGGTAAGTATTAGGCTCCAAGCCTGTATGCAGACATGTATTCATCACCCAAGAGTAGTGGAGGATGCCTCTACCCAGCCCGACCTGAAAGCTCATTTCTGCACACGCACGGGCAAAAGATGGTGGTCCCTTTGGCTTTGCGGGCCCACGGCCAAGCCCCCAGACCTCGTACAGCATCTGGGTGGTTTTGCAGCAAGAAAACCTGCTGAGAAGGTGGGTGGGTGGGTTGGTTGGTTTGTGCTGACCCGCTAGCCCTTGAGGGGATGACGCCTCGAGCCTTCTCCTACCAAACGGGACCAACAGCACAAAGAAGGGTCAGGCACTGACGCTGGTCTTCTCACCAGAGACGGCATCACCAGCCCAATTTCAGCCCCTGCCCCTCCTGAGGCTGGTGCCCAGCATCTGCCTGCCTCTGGGCGCCCCACCGCTCCCTAGGGAAGCCTGGCTCACAAATGTACTGCTCCTTTCAAGGGGCTGCTGAATTTTCATACTAAAAACACCTCGCTGAGAACCCGTGAGGCACCTTGCTTTGCTGCTGCCGGGTGGCCAGAGGGACCCAAACTGTCTCGGTGTCAGAATGGCGGCAGTTCGTCCAGCTTCGCAGCCATGAGGCTGACACCAAAACACAAGGCCGCAGGGAGAAAACGTCGTAATATTTACCAAAATATCTTGCTCCACAGAGCGGATAGTTTTGGATGTACGTTTATCTGGCTCTGGTTTAGGTCTCTGTCCACACATGCTTAAGCCGGAGAGGAAAAAAAGCAAACAAACGGGGGGAAAAAAACCTCACCTTGCACATGTACAGAGTATTTTAAAAAAAAAAAAAAAGGAAAAAAGAAAAATACGGGCTCTAAGGTTGTGTGTTGCATAAGTACCCCTGGAACTAATCTGGTACATCTCCAAATACAACAGAAATCTTTGATGCTTGTAACTTTCTCTCTGGGTGGAATGACAATGGTTTCTGTGTTTGTTAACTCTGTAAATGTTTGCTGTAGATGTTATCAACGGACATATTTTATTTAAAGGAGTATATTAAAGTTTAAGGCAAAGAAACTCTTTCCCCGCCTGTGAACAAAACAAATACAACGATTAGGTAGTAAAAACTGAATTGAAAGTAGTTCTAGCTGTTAAGCTGTGTGTTTTACAGGTGAGCTGGAGGGAAAACACGTCCAGAGGCACGGCCAGCATACCCTGGGACGGGTGAGGAGCGCTCCCTCCCTGACAGCCCCAGCAGTCAGCGAGTGCCAGCTGGAGTTTTGTCTCGGGTACAGCTGGTTCTTGCCAAGTGACTGGCTTTCTGTGTTGTGGAGGGGTGGTGAATGGGTGGTGGATCGCCATCTTCCTTTACTGGGCATCATGTCCTGGTTTGGGGAAAAAGATAAAGACAACCTGCGCTGCCTTCAGGCTTTGAACCCCAATTCAGCCGCCTTTAGCCTCTGCTTTTCCCCAAGAGTTGGTACAGGTGAGGGTGTTGATGATGAGCTGATGAAGCTGCTAACACCAGCTCTACAGTAGAGCACAGCAAGCCATACCCGTCATCCAGCAGGGAGAACAAAAACATAATGCCATGAAAAGTTGTAGAGCTATGGAAATGGTTAGCTGTCCTCAGACTAGAGCAACATTGCAAGCCGTATTTGGTGTCGGATTCCTGTATGGATTGAAATAGCCTGAGCCTGTGGTCCACAGTCAAATGGATATGGAAGAGAGACTGGAACGGCTGTGCAAAGGCTTGCTTCCAAGTACAACTAATTCAAATTTATTATTCCCATGCTGTGAAAAATTCCAACACGTAATTAAGTTTTTCTTCTGATGTGAAATGAAATTTAGACATTTTGAAATTTCTTTTTTTCCACCAAAAAAGCCTGCTAGCAGGAAGCCTAGCAGGCTGCCAAAAGAAAGGCATTTGACAGACAAGAGGTTTTTTTGAAAGCTCCTGCCTTTGTACAGCTGAAAGTTTGCTAGAACCATGTTTCCATAGGACACTTGTTTTCATGAATCTGTATTTTCAAGTGAAATTGTGGCACTGGAAAATTCTGGCTAGCTGGAGTGCTGATCTTTGTAAAATATGTGCATCAAAATGTGTCCAAAAAGGTTACTGCGTGTGCTTGGACCAAGGATTTCAATGACAGACCAGATGGAATACCCCAGATAAAGAGCTGCAAGGCAAGAGGTTTGAAATGTGGAAGGTTACAGTCGCTAAAGGGAGAAGAATCATCCTCTTGTTCAACTAATATTTAGTATTGATCTGCCTATACTTAGTTTGTATCAAGAAGGAGAGGATATTTCTGCCAGAATTTCCAGATACTCTGAATGATGGTACGCTTGTTTAGGCAAAATAGGTTGCAAGATGTGCCTGCATCTAGTTCTGGGTGACATTAGAAACAAGGCTCTTAAATGCACCTCTTGGTCTGACACCATATGATGGTCTTATGTTCCAGGAATTGCTAATGTCCATGTAAAAAGTGAGGATGCTGTGGAATAACAACTACACACCCTCTTTTTTCTAACCAATATATGACTTAGCCACATATTTTGAGGAATGCATCACAGGCTTTTGATCTGCTGAAGCCCTGCATGTCAGTAAGCAACAGCGCTTGACTTCGCTGTCAAAAAGGAACCTCCGCCCACAAGCGGTAAGCGAGTACTTTACCTTCTCACCTTGAAGTCAGCAAGGTTTGGACTGTAGCTGCAGAGGGGAACTGAGGGAACCATAGGGACTACAGTTTGTGCAGCCTGTGATGCCTTTGGCTTAGTTTCCAGAGGTGTCAGGGAAGCTGCATCCCCTTGACTATAGGATGCCACAGGTTGTATATCCAAATGTTAGTGACCAGATCTGAGCATGCCGTTACAGTATATCCCTGTACTGTTGGCCAACTGTATCAGGGAGGTGGAAGAGGGCAGAGGAAGGAGGGTAGCGGAGTTCTCAGTTTCCCACAGATAATTGTATCTAAATGTTCAATTAAACAACATACTTTAAGAATATACATGCATAGGAAGGCCATTCATCAACTGTACCATGGCACCCTAACCGTCCTCCAAACTGTAAAAGCATGTATCCTCTCCATTAAATCCTATAGTTGTTACAGTTTCTGATTATTTTTATGGTTTGGAAAGTGTAAAAGAGGGTAAAGGTGTTGTTCTTGTTTGCATAGGGACCAAACCAAAAGAACTCTGTTCCCGGATGTGTTGTCTTTGCCTGGCCAGGCCCTCCAGGGGAGGGAAGGTCCTCCTATGATGTCGTGATTACAGCAGTTCTAGAGGAGCAACACACATAGTCCTGCAGCCCTGCAGGGATTAAGGTCATTACAGGTGAGTTATATTGTATCGCTTGTCAAACTGCATGATGGAGCAGCGTAATGGATCATTTATCCGCTGTCAGCAGTTGCAACTTGCACGAGAAAAATCTGTGCTCGCAGTGACAAGAGGAAGCCTGTCGTGAATGTGTAAAATATGAATGTAAACCAAACCCTTGTATTTCTGTTATTGTTAAAGTGTTGCTCCAAAGAGCCAACTGAAGTCATGTTTTGGTGATATCTAGTTTATGATACTTCAGTGCTGAAAATGAATTTATATGAAATTTAAATAGCACAAAAGTGTGTTTTAAAGTTGTTGTAGTGGCAACAGCCAGGTCAGCGGAGTACGGGCAGTGTCACTGCTTCTCTGTGTCTTCCTGGCACCTACAACACATGAGGTGGTTTGCGTGTTCTTCTGTGGTGCTCTGGCCGTATCCTGTCCACACCGCAGAGAGGAAAGCATTACCTGTTGTTGACCCAGACACCAAAATGTCAGCAGCAGACATAGACAACCACCGTCGTTCCCATCGCTGATGGGGAGTTGTCATAGAGACGCTGCCAACCAGACTCGCAGAGGAAGCTGGCTGCGATGCTGAGGACCCCGGTCTCTTGAGTGGCAGCTTAATGCGCAGGCCACCTTGTTCAGAGCTGTCTGTTTTCTTGCAGTGTTACGCAGTACAAATAAAGCTTCTTGCAATTATGTTAGCAGTGCATTTTGGCAAGGAAAACCTTGCAACGTGAAGCACAGCTTCATGCAGGTAAGGTCAAAACTCTTTCCAAAATATTATAGAACTGTAAAAAAGTGGAAAAAAAATCAAAATCTCGCCAAGAAAGTAAGAGCCGCTTTTTTTTTCTTGTTCAAAACCAAGTTTTTGTTACCCACACAGTTGGTGGGGAAAACCCAGCCCCTTTTCTCTACAGCTGCTGTGAGCTAGCACGCCATAGGAATGGGAGTACTTGTGCTCGGGAAGCTGCGTGTGGTTGGTGTGGGCTGCCCAGCGTGCAGCTTCACCCCACAGTGTGCAGAAGGAGGGGGAAGCACTTGTAGACCAGTGTCTCCTAGACACCTCGTGCCACTGTCCTGTACAGAGTAGCTCTGTCACCTGGAAAGGGGAATCTTTTCCACTTAATAATCTGCCCCAAAGCTGCGTGCTTACCGAAATCGTGTGTGCTTCCTTACATTGAAGGATTTTGAACTTAGCCTGGAAGAGCAGTGTAGCAAACACCTCCCAGCCAGCCTCTCCTCCGGCTCTGTGTCTGCACTCCTGGGAGCTTTGCACTTGCTCTTCATAGTGGCGCTGAAAGGCCAAAAGGTCCCGGGTGAAAGATAGGAACCAGGCAGCCCTTGTCTGGCGACAGCGTTTGGGAAGGGTAAGAAAAGGTCCCATTTTATCTTTGTTCTCATGGAAAGTGTCACAGGATGTTTAATGTCCCTTCTGAGCAAAGACCTGCTGTTTTCCAGATCTTGTCTGAAAACCCATGCAGTATTCAGCAGGCCACTTAGTTTATCTTCCTTGGATAAACAAAAGGCTGCTGGAATTTGAAACTTGTTCCAAGAGTCTAGGGTCCAAAGCCGGCTGAAATCTGTGTGAGCCTTTCCCCTGGTCTGGGGCTTTGAATTGAGTTTGAAAATTTGAAGACTAGCAAGCTACGGCAGCACGACTCCTAACGGCGTATAGGGCATGTGGGGATGGGGTGTGTGACACAGGGCTCTCTGTGCGCACAAGTTCTTGTGTTGTTTCCACTCTTAAGTCTTGCCTGACTTTGGAACGGTTTAAAAAATACCTTCTGAGATGCCTGAGAGCACTGATCCAGAAATCCGAGTACAGGCTTTGCCTTGATGGGGGGGGGGGGGGCGCGGGGGCGGGTGGGGGGGGGGGGGGAAACCCCTTCCTAATGCGATGAAAGTGCCCGTGGCACTGCTGGGACGCCCTTTTCACGCTGGTGAAGGTACCGCGCAAGGCGGGATTCCCCGGTCCCTCGGATGACAGCTTGACGGCGCCGGAGCCGCGGTGAGGGGAAGCGCCCCGAGGAGCCCATCGGGCTGCGGGGAGGCAGCGGGAGGAGGGAACCGGCCGCCCCCCTGGCAGCCAGCGGCTTTTTGCCTGCCAGCCGCCGAGGTGGGCGACGGCGGGGGCCGGGGAAGCTCCTGCGGGGTCTTGAGCTCCTTGGGGAG
>VYXH01011697.1:894044-904648 GCA_013397275.1 Burhinus bistriatus | reverse complement strand
GGCGGTGCGGGCCGGGCTGAGGGCGGGGGGCGCCGAGCGGGGCGGGGGGGATCCCCGGAGGCGGCGGCGGTCTGCAGCGCTCCGGCGGGGCTTCTGCTGGGTCGCTTTCCTGCCCTGCCCGCATCACGCAGCCTAGAACTGCAGGGACGTGAAGAAAAGAAATAAAATTAAACGTAAACCCCATCATTAAATTAAGAAACTGTATTATATGTGCATGCATATATATATATAAAAGCTGTTGGTTAGATAAAATGCTAGCCAGACAGTTAAAGAATAAACAGCGTTTCAAGTTCCTAGGTGGTATGAGGAAAACTTCATTCTTTTTTTTTTTTTTTTTTTTTTTTTTTTTTTTTTTTTTTTTGTTGCGTAAGCAGAAAAACTTCTACCTGTTGGGAGAGGGCGGTGAGAGGTGGCAGAGCGGGGCTGGCGGCCTGTCCGTGGGCACGGGAGCCCCCGGCTGTCACCTAGGCTGGGTGACACCGGCTGCGCCACGGGTGTGCAACCGGCTCCCGAGAGGGCTCTGAAAACGGAGGCGCAGACTGCTCAGCGAGGGGCTGGGACCCCTGGTCTGTGGTCTTCCACAGAACTAGTTAGCTGTGAAAGTGGCTCATCGCAGGGATCCCTCTCCTGAATGGCCTCGATACTTCTTCTGGGATGTTAACACCATTCATTTCCAGGAGAATACTTAGTCCCTTGCAGGATTTAACCAGGTGTACAATAATAGGCCAGGTGGTATTGTAGGCATCTGTCTCAGGAAATTTTGTGTTCACAGGAAAGCTGACTAAGTTCAGGAAGCTGTTCAATGAAAAAAAAAAAAAGCCAAAAGATACAATGAGTATTATCCTTATTTTGAACTTTCTGATAATTTGCCGCGCATTTATTGATGTGTGCTCTTTAATATCTCTAGGGGTTAATTGTTAATTAGGTATTTGGAGTGCATTTGGGTTTGTGTGATAGCCTTTTGACTGAATTGATTTCATTAAATTAACAAGCTGGTTGGGGTAGCTGAGTCTGTTTGTTGTTGTAAGTCCGCTCCTGCAGCGGCAGTGAGGAAACATTTCCGTTAGCGCTGGGAAATTGGAGGATAACATGAAACTTAATGAAGTGAAACAGGATTGCATTGTGCTCAGGGTGATTCTGTTACGCCCGTTAGGGCTGTATTATTACTCACCTCAAATCATTAGCTGTTATGGTTTTTTCACATTTATTTTTTTAGCTATACATAGCTCATTATGTGTTTCTTTGTTTTGTTTCACAGTTTTTCATTTGCATTATATTTAATTCTTCCTTTTCCATCTTTTGCAACAGTGTAACAGAAGCTGTGTTTTAATGGCAGGTTTCTCAGGGCTTCCCTTAGGGGTTTCCGTGTTAATGCCTTGCAAAAGTTAATGATTGATTTTTGCTTAAAATCAGGTTGGAAAGTGACAATGAAAGACAACATAGCACAGTGTGTAACTTAATTTTATGAAGCTTCATCAGAATGGATTTAACTGATACACAGAGGGGGGGAACCTCAGAAACCTTCTTTTCCCCCAGCTGGCACATTCACTTCAGCTTCAAGCTGTATTTCGTTTACCTAACGAGCAGCTTGCTACAGTAGATCCCCGAGTGATTGCAGTTGCTGGGTTGGTTCTTGCCTGCGACGGCGAGGAAGGGGACTAGGAGACCCCCAGGAATCCCTCCAGATCTGTATCTTGGCCTTCCAGGCCAAGATCCTACGGACTGGGCACAGGGGGGGAAGATTTTTCAGATGTTTCGGTGCAAACACAATTGCTTCCTCGGGGAGAAATTTGGCATGCGTTTCCTTAGAGAACGGCGCTTGCGTAAGCAGCCCCCTGCCACCCTCTGAGCCGTACTAGTACAGCCACTCGTGGGGCTGGTGAGGAACCGCGTCGGGGAGCTGCCGCGGGTTCAAGAGTGCCTTTTCTTCTTTGGTTATCCATTACTCTTAACTCTAGTCTGTCTGACTGTGTGGCTGCTGGGTCAGGGCTGAGAAAGCGGCCTGGGAGGAGGGAACGCGTGGCAGGGGGCAGGAGGTAAGGGCTGTTTCTGCTGGCATTGCTGCTGCTGAAAGAAGTAATTGCTTATCAAATTGTGGTCAGCAGTAGATGGCATGTGGTTATGGCGGTTGCTTGGAAAATGTAGCTGAATGCTCAGATACCTTAATGCAGTGGCGTGCACACGCAGTTAGCTGTACACACGAAGAACTGATTCTGTATTTCGGTTGTAACTCTGTTTTCACCTAAAGATTTTACTTTCGTGATGTGTAGCTATGTGTTTTCATAACTTCAAGATACATTTCCTATATTATTCTCTCTTGCAGTATGAGCATTTCAAAAGACCATTTTTCTGGGAAACAGACCCAGGCATCGTGAGGGTATGAGTTTTATTAATCAGATTATATTCAGCTGGATAGGTGGATGCCTAAAATTCTAAAAGGGAAGATTAAACCACCCCTAAGAGGGTGCCTTTAATCCTAGAGAGCATAATTGTCACCTGCATGCAATTTACGCTCTTTTACATGTACATATGATGTTAAATCAACTTTTGAATGTAGCATAGACCTGCTGTTAAATTCTGAATGGCAGAAGCGATTAGGCAAGTAGCGCTGTTTTAATTGGTATGGCGAGACTGAGAAGTCAGTGGAGTGTAAGCTTTCTGTAATCTGCTATAACTTATTTCAGTCTGGAAAGCATTGATGCTTTTGTGCATTGTTTTAGGACTTGTTCTCATTCTTATTTTACACACCTTGTTTGTCTGTCATGATCCTGTTGTAGCCAGTAAGAAAACACTTAGAGCACATCAACTTCTGCGTAGCATGTGTGTGTGTTTAGAGGATGATGGTACACTTTCTTGTTCACAGAACTTGAGGGAGTAATTACTTGCTATTACAGTCTTTATTCAACAGAGAAAAATCACAGACTTTTTTTTTCTTCTAACCTAAAACAAAAAACTGTATTAGAGTGAAGAAAAATGTTACCTTTACTGTTTGTCCTATGGTGGGTCACTACAACTGCAGTTTGGATTATCTTCTTAGAATCTTATGTAGATTTCAGAAAAGCAGATTAAAAAAAAAAAAGTAAATCTTCATTTTATCCATTCTTTCTAAGAGGAAAGTGGTTTCTTGCCAGCAGCCTTAGGAGAGCCAAATACATTTTTCATGAGCTATATTGTTGCCTGTATTAATTGACATATATTCATGTGTCTGTGAGCAGTAAAACTGCAAGCTACAGCTTGCCTGCAGGCGGTAGGCTCACAGCCTGTGGTATGGAGAAACTTGGAAAGGTGCAATTCTTTAAAACTAAAAGCAAAGACATCCAGGCTAATGACTCAATTTTTCTTCACTGAAAATGAAGGTGTTTTCTATTCAGCTTATTGAACTGCAAAGATAGATTGTTTTCTTCTCTAGCAGCCGCCGGCACTCGCTTTGAAATGGTAAGTGGAAGAGCTGTTGCCAGTAGGACTGTATACCAATCCAGCTGCTCTGGATGGAGACTTTTTCTGGATTGTCTCCTTGTCTCTCTTAGGCTTGGAGGATGCTGGATGTAACTACACGCAGGGCAAGCTATGATCTTCTGAGTACAAAATCTTCGGTGTTAAGGTCCCTCGTCCTTCTGCTTTTGGAAGAAGCACTCTCTGATTTCAGTGGGGCTGTGTGCCTAGCTGCTGAGATGACACCTGTCTGGCGTGGTCATAAACATCGTGGTAGTAAAGATGAGGATCCTGCAGAATGCAGGGAGGCACATACAGTACCTTTCCTTTCACTGTAAAGACAAAATCCATCACTTTTGTCTCTGCAACATTTCAAGCTGTGCAGGTCCCTGAGGCAACAGGTCACGGCTGTGGCAGCAAGATGATAATTCAGTGATAAGATGAGCCAGCAATTTGTGGCAGACTGCTTCCCCAAAGCCTGCGGCAGCTGGGAATTGTGGAACTGGCTTGACGGAATGAGACAATATATTTTATCAGTGAGTCAGGATGAGCTTAGTCTGCATTAGTCAAACTCTGTCAGTTACTTTGCATACAATACAAAAGCCATTGAATAATTGTTTCAGCTGCAGTTCGGTGTTGGAGAATTGCAGGCTATTCTTGCTGTTTTTCCTTGAGACCTAAAACAAATGAAGCAGCACTTTTTGTTGTTGTTTATGTGTCATATTTATTAGTTTCTGCTTGTTTCATTTGATGGGATAATGAACTGAGAAGGCAGTAAATGAAGTGGTGTTTAGCGTTTGCTTCTAGACAATGTTACCTGTTTCCACTGAAGGATTGTTGGTCTCTTCTTTTTTTTTTTTATTTCCTCATGTTTTATTGTAAGATGATTTTCTGGCCTTTGGTGTGAACGCTGTCTCGGAGTGTTATGTAAATAACGGAGAAGAATGAAGCAACTGTCTCTTATGTGTCTTGTATGTCTGGTCTGTGTTGTGGATGTACCTCCACACTTGTACGCACCGGGAAACGGTTTGCAAGTTGATGCGAAGTGTAAGTTGGGTAATGCTATTTAAGTGAGTAGAGTTAAAATTAGTGTAAAACCATTACATTTGAGATAACCTGGGCTCCTTTTACTAGTAAACATTATTTTCTTTAACTCTTTCGGTTGTCACAAGAATCTATTCAGTTTCTGGGGAATTTTGTCCTTGAATGCTTTTTGAATGGTAAGTACACTAGTTGCTGCCAGAGGATTGTCATAACAGTGTCCAGAAATAATGGTAATGTGCAGCCCTAGGCCATATGTGGTATTTAGTTATAATGTATATTATTGTTCTTTTAACTCACTGGTAGGTTATTTATGGAGCACTAATTTGTCACCTTTTTCTTTCCAACTCTCCAAGATTTTTGTGTGATTTGTGAGGGACTGGGAATTATAAATTTTCCTTCTGTTAGATGAGAGGTATCCTGTGCTCGTCAAGAGAAATGTCTCTTCTGGTCTTGATACTTGGTGATGCCATCACAATGATATCCATAGCTTGCCAAGAGATGTGACCAAACTTCTGGGATTCCTCAACTGTCTTAGTTTGCCAGTGTCCTTGCCTACACACACCATTTATACTTCATTTTTTCTGGGGTAAGAGTGTACCTAATGTTTGGAAGCTTCTCCTGAATTCATTTTAAGCATTAGGTAAGAGTGCAGGTGAAAATATGGTAAAAGAAACTTCAGTTCTCGATTGCAAAGTTGAAAGCAAAGTTCCAGACAGGAGACAAATAGAAGAAGAAAACATTGTCTTCAGATATTTCAAAAAGGAAAGGTGTTTCCCAGCCATTGCAGAAGATCGTAGGAGCAAGTTTTGAGTACAAAAATTGAAATGATGTTTTGGCTAACAGCCTCCAAACTCCTGCATCCCCTTTTCTGAATAGGACCTGAAAGTAGGTTTTAAGTTGGGAATTTAACTCCTCATCCTCAGTAGGACGGTGCTGACCTCTTTCTGTCCCTTTGTTCAAGATGTAAAGTCTCCTGTCTTTCACTTTTTTTTTTTTTTTCAATTCAAAGCTTCCTTCCTTCCTTCCTGAAGTTTCTGGATTTCTCTCGATGTGGATTTGATGACTCACATTTCCCAGATGTGAAATGCAAATGTGGGAAGTGGGATCTTTCCCCTGTCTCTAGGGGTTTCTTGGAGTCTATGGTACTGTTGAGTTTCTTAATTAATTTGTCCCTCCTGATTCAAATGGTTTTCCTGCTGGCCATAGTGTTTTTGGGGCTGTTACAGTACTTAATAAATCGTATCTTAGAGTGTTCATTGTACATTTATCTTAAACTTGGTTGGCTTTGAGAGCTTCTTGAAGACCACACAAAACTTCTTAATTTAGTTCATTGATATAGGCAAATACCTCCTCCTCTTGTCCATTTTAGGGCTTATCTCGTCAAGTTGACGTGTTTGACAATATCAAGTTCCTTCAACAGAAGGGTGTTTGGAGCTTGTTCAGGCAACCTGCTGATTGGTGCACAGTTGAGAAGCTGGTAGTATGGGGCTGTGCACTGCTTGTCTGTGGTCACTGTCCCAGCTCCTCTCTGCTCTGTCTCTATTTGCTGATACTGTGATGGGCTGTGTGATCCCACATGAAATCATATGCATTACTTGTATGCTTTCCCCAGGGTACCGAGGTATTTGGATTGGTAATTTCTTGCCTTTGTGTTTGTTCCTCTCTTTCAGAGGCCCCTGTAATCAGCCCTTCAAGCTCATCACCTTTATTTCCCCGTAAAAGTCATTAAAAGAACAGGGAAAGGAAGAGCTGAAATAAGGAGAGTCAAAACCAAAATGGTTCTGCTTTAAAGGCATGTGCAAGCCTCACCTTTCTGTCACTGAAATGCTGCATCCAGTCTCTCAGTTATTGAGGATGAAATTTCCCGGGCCAGGGGCATCGCACTCAGCCTTGCCCATACACGCGTGTCTCAATGTCAATGTTCAGTAAATACCCACTGTTGGTTTTAAAATGGGCTGTGGCACTGAACTTGGTGGGACCATAGGGGCTGCCTTTTTCATCACATGGGCTAACTTTTGAGTTTCTAACCTAATATTTTGAGTTGGCGCTTAAGGAATTGATTTGATGTGATATTCCCATTTGAATGTGCTGATGTTGTTACACTTCTTATTAGAAGCAGCTTTTCATTTTTTGAAGAAAGAAACATTTCTGGTCGTTCACATTCTTTTATTGAGCATTGCAGCCTTCCAGATGAGATCCTGTCAGTTTGGATAACAAATCACTGCCCATCTCTTCTCACCATGATCATGTCCTGTGCTGCAACATCTTCCTGGAGAGTTCTCTCCATGCTGACTGTATCTGTTGGCAACCCTGCTTTCATGCAAATATCCCCTTAAATTACACTTTATTCCATAAAAGGTTGAAAGTTACACTATCTGACCTGCTAAATCGTAGAATCATTTTGGTTGGAAGGGACCTTTAAAGGTCATCTNACAGTACTCCAGGTGGGGTCTCATCAGAGTGGAGTAGAGGGGCAGAATCACCTCCCTTGACCTGCTGGCCACGCTTCTTTTGATGAAGCCCAGGGTACAGTTGTACACTCTAACAAACCAACACTACTTGTTTTGGATAAAGGCAATAAGCATTTGGGAAGCTTTTTCATGAAGTGCCCTCTGCCTGTTGACTCCCCTTTTCTCTCTTTGCTAAACTTCTGTAATAGCATTTCTTTATTTAATTAGTCTGAATGGTCCTTGGGACAGCAATAGCGTGATAGCGGCAGTAGCAAGCAGAAGTACCTTTTTTTGAAGGGAATGAAAAAAGTCCCCCTGTGGGCAGAGAGAATATTGAAATAGAAATCAGCTGAGCAAGGAGAGCCAGCTGAGAGGAGCAGCGCTTCCCCTCTTGAAGGGACTGAGTTAATACAAAGACCAGGTAATTTCTCCACTTTAGTGACATTAGTGCTGTGCTCCACTAGCATCTGGTACTTTTTGTGTAAAAGCTGTTTTCATTACTAAGTATAGGATTAATATTTTCTTTTTCCTCGTCTAAACCAGTTCAGACTATTTCTCTGTGCATCTGTTATTTTGTATTACAAGTGGCCCAAATATTTAATTTGGGAAATGCAGCTGCCATAAAATACAACTTGATGACAGCAGAAAAGTTGGCATTAGATGAAGAATGTACTGAATGCGACATCACAGCTGATGACAAAGGGCCCTCAAACTCTCAGCAAAAATACGCAATTTCTGTCATCATGTATTGAAGGACCTGGCTTCCACTCTAAATATGTGAAAATCTCAGCAGCCAAAACAGGATGTAATTGGAGAACAATTAAATTGGTCCAATTTAATTTTAATTTTTGCAAATTGACATGTGGCTGCAATGCAAGTTGGCAGGGCAAAAAACCTTTGTATCAGAGACATCCCTGTGCATCCCAGCCAGAGCCGGCTTCCTGTAGAAGCAAACGCTGTTACCGCTATACCCTGTTCTTTAGCTCAGTGGTGCACAGCGCAGGTGCCAAGCTTTGAACAGTCACCATTTGGGTCTGCTTAGGGATCCAGATGCAGGGTGTGTAGGGCAATAGAGCAAGGGAGCGCAAGAAAGAACGGGAAGTTTAGGAGGAACTGTGACACATCCCCTGCCTGATCCACCATCCACCTTCATGAAGCCATTGTTTCATCTCTTTCTCATTTGTGGTCAGAATTGTGAATTTGAAAGTTTTTAGTAATTTGAAATTTCTCAAATGCCACCTGCCCTAATGTGAAATGCCTGCTCAAGAAGAACAATGATCCAAGGATGCAGAATTTGGAGCATGCAACACAGCTTTGATCAGGAAGGTTCATAGGCAGACATTGCTAGCAACATCTTTCAGGTGTTTTTCAGGCTGCCAACATACACAGGTGTTACTTAACTGGAAATGGAAACTCAGCTCAGTGAGAGATCTCTTAGCTGAGAAATAAATATAAATTTAATTTGACCTTAATTTTTGTTTATCAGTTTTAACGTGAGATTATCCTTTTGATATTATGGTGTTGAGGAACTTATGGGTGAACAAACAGTTCCCTGTAACAACTGTTCTTTGGGATACTCCAGGTTACTCTTTCAGGTAATTCAGAAGATGCAATTTAAATAATGCTATCATAATAGTTATAGCTAATTGCTTAGATGGGGTGAATTTCCATTGTAAATAGAAGATGTTCTTGAAAAAAATCACTAGGGCCTGTTTTCTTTCATGGAAAAAACTTAATTTTACCTAGAGAAGATTTTTAATGAATATCATCCTCTGTGTATCAAGATATAAACATTGTTTTTAGACGTAATCTATGTGGTCTGATCATTCTTGAGTTATTTTTGCTTCTTTTGTCATCCATGTAATAAGCTGTTTAAAGTGAAACTGATCCCACTAAAAGGATTATTGATAATGGGATCTAGTTAAGGGACAATTACAAGGTTGGCTGGAATAACAGGATAAGAGGATAACTGCTGAGTCCTCCTTTTAAGTTTCTTGTTTTTTGGTTCCCAAGTTGACACGTGGTGAGACTTTGACCAAACGATACTCATATGACTGTCCAGTCTGAACAGCTAGCAAATGCATTTCTTCACGATGGCTGCTTGACCAGTACTGTCCATAAGGAAGCTGAGATGAAGGAGCCAGGATGACTTTTTTTTTTTTTTTTTTTTTTAACTATCTTATAACTCCTATGGGAGCATGGTACGAGGTTGAAAGCCTATACTTATTTCTACAACCTTTTCCTGAATTTCATAGCCAGGTGTTTGTTTTTATAAACCTTCTAATGCAGTGGTTCCAGATGCTGTGATAAATGGCCTGCAGTTGCTCTGTAGGATCCCATGAAGCAGCAGCGCCTGCATAGTTTGCTTGTGAAGTGTTTCCATTGGAGAGTTTGCTGATAAGAGTGTTTGGGTGTTTTACGGCAGAGTTGGCAGGCTGGGCTGGTTCTGTGGTTGTAAATGCTCTGCTGCTCTCAGCTGCTGTAATTAGGACTGGGTTTAATAGGAAGAAGAGACAGAGCATTTTTATCAATTCTTTTATGACCAGTTCTTAAATAAATTTCTAGTTTGTTTTTTTTTTCTTAGATAGCATCAGTCTCTTTCTCTCTTTTTTCCCTTTCCAAGTCCTTTAAAATTTCACCTTTTATGGGCTCTCTTATTACTGTCTAACATTTAACAAGATGACTCCCTTATGTCTTGTCTTGCTGCTCCATATGGGCTCTTTTCCTCTTTCTTTTATAGCTATTTGCCTTTTCAGTGTAGCTGTTGAAGAGAAAAGACAAACATGATACAATCTGGGGAAAGCGGTTTCCTGTTTTTCTACATACTGTCGCATTACTCCTAACATAACTCCAACTTCTCTGCTGCAAAATTTCTGCCCTCTCTACTTACAGGTTAGTTTTCCTGCCAGAGGTACCCTTGGGTCCTTTGGTGCGGAGTCCTTGGTCTCGTGCTTTTGATGAGTTAAGCTAATCCCAGGCTTCTTGTGGTCAGCTATTTTTTTAAGCATTCTCTTCAATTGCATCTCCCTAAGTTCCTTAAATGTGAACATCAGGAAGTGTGAAGACTTACTGTAATATTCTGCTTGCTGACTGTTCTCTGTGTCTATGGAGCCAAGAAGATATGAGCTGAGGAGCTGTATGGGAACACCAGAGAAAATAAAAATGGAAATTCACTTCTAAAGAATTAAAATAGCCAGGAATCTGGAGAGCAAAGGTAAAACATACTTAATAGGACAGGTAGAATTTCTTTCGTGTTTCACTTACCAAAACAAAAGCATTCTCTATTGACAGGAATGTTCTTTAACATAAAGTTGAGGAACTGTATTTCTGGGCTGCAATACTAATTAGCAGAAGTACACCCTTAAGTAGCATGGAGAGTTCCTGCTGATTGTTCCTGAAAATGATGTAAGCAAGCAGCTGCACCAGTATTCACTCAGCAGAGGGAACTTGAGGCACTTTTCTCAAAGCTTTAATAGCTTATTTTAGCTTTTAGGGAATCTTTAAGCAAGGATCTAGTTGAAATATGGATGGCTTGGTGAGCTGAACGGAAGGCTGAGCATGAAGAATGTGCTGATCTGCCCAAGACGTGTTGGTTGGTTGTTAACTTTCAGTGTGTGATTTCACTAAGATAGATGCATGTTTTCATGATGTGCATGCTGTCAAATACGTTCTTCCTGG
>VYXH01011697.1:795773-893955 GCA_013397275.1 Burhinus bistriatus | reverse complement strand
CCATCTGTTTCCTTGTCTGTCATTTTAGTATTTGATGTTTCCTTCCCAGCTTAGTAGCTTCCCTGTTGTTATTTTCTGAAGTTTGTGTGCAGTGACACATATAAGCCTTCTTGTACAGAGATGTGTTCATTGATATGTAGCTATGGCTATATTATATGGAATATATATTTTTTTATACATAAAATATATTATATTATGCTTTTTTTAATAGAGTAAATGTGATCTGTGCGATGACTTCTCAGAAATACCTAACCCTGTAAAGCAACACTCATCAGTAGTTGCTGTTGGAAGCCTGTTTCAGGAAACAGCAGATGTCCTGGTTTTTGTCTTAAAACTGTTGTCTTTCCAGTATTTAGAGATTTTTCTTCCATTCCTGCTGGGGATTATATTAATGCACCATTGTATATACAATAATTATATATTATCATGATTAAAGGGAAAATTAATAGTGGCTCTGAAATGATAGTAGTGCTATCTTAATTTTACAGAGTTCAAGGTTTTAGCTGAAAACCTCCCAAGAAAAATAATGGTCACAGTGACAGACTATCATATGGTGCATATTGTCCATTAGAAGAGCACGTATGGCATTAAGTATCCTAATAGCTTTGTTTCAGAACATTAGCTTGTGTGAACCAAAGGAAATAACCTGCCTTGCCTTTTCATGCCTGATTAGTTTTTGCAAACAAATCTTGCGTGTTGAAGGAGAAGACGATGAATTGACACTAACAGCGGCCCTAGAACATCAGATAAATAGAGGCAATCTTCTGGATAGCTTGCTCTGGAGGTACAGAATTTGTTTCCTACGATAGTCCTCTCCTTTCCCTTTAGAAAGCACTTGTGTAAGATTTACAGCTTGAAAATTAACAGTGAAAAGTATTTTTCTGTTTTAAAAACCTGACAATGTTACTCAGGCTCTGAACACTGCAAGAACAGGGGAAAAAGNTGCTGTCAAATACGTTCTTCCTGGACAGAGATTTTTTTTTTTTTTTTATGGCACGCTAAGAGTTTTTTCTCTTGACCTCCATCTGTTTCCTTGTCTGTCATTTTAGTATTTGATGTTTCCTTCCCAGCTTAGTAGCTTCCCTGTTGTTATTTTCTGAAGTTTGTGTGCAGTGACACATATAAGCCTTCTTGTACAGAGATGTGTTCATTGATATGTAGCTATGGCTATATTATATGGAATATATATTTTTTTATACATAAAATATATTATATTATGCTTTTTTTAATAGAGTAAATGTGATCTGTGCGATGACTTCTCAGAAATACCTAACCCTGTAAAGCAACACTCATCAGTAGTTGCTGTTGGAAGCCTGTTTCAGGAAACAGCAGATGTCCTGGTTTTTGTCTTAAAACTGTTGTCTTTCCAGTATTTAGAGATTTTTCTTCCATTCCTGCTGGGGATTATATTAATGCACCATTGTATATACAATAATTATATATTATCATGATTAAAGGGAAAATTAATAGTGGCTCTGAAATGATAGTAGTGCTATCTTAATTTTACAGAGTTCAAGGTTTTAGCTGAAAACCTCCCAAGAAAAATAATGGTCACAGTGACAGACTATCATATGGTGCATATTGTCCATTAGAAGAGCACGTATGGCATTAAGTATCCTAATAGCTTTGTTTCAGAACATTAGCTTGTGTGAACCAAAGGAAATAACCTGCCTTGCCTTTTCATGCCTGATTAGTTTTTGCAAACAAATCTTGCGTGTTGAAGGAGAAGACGATGAATTGACACTAACAGCGGCCCTAGAACATCAGATAAATAGAGGCAATCTTCTGGATAGCTTGCTCTGGAGGTACAGAATTTGTTTCCTACGATAGTCCTCTCCTTTCCCTTTAGAAAGCACTTGTGTAAGATTTACAGCTTGAAAATTAACAGTGAAAAGTATTTTTCTGTTTTAAAAACCTGACAATGTTACTCAGGCTCTGAACACTGCAAGAACAGGGGAAAAAGATGTCTTTATTTAAGTGCAGTTCCTCATTTTACTAAGAACCAGCCAGGAACCTGAGAGAGGTTGATTTTTGGATCATTATCACAAAAGTAGAATCTGGGCCGCAGAATCTGTAAAAGAAGGGGAGAGTAGTGATTTCCACAGACTGTCTGTGTAATGGTCTAAGAAATAATGTCCTATTCCCGCACGTTCCATGACAGCTTTGCAGTGGTATTCTTTCTCAGGGCAAGATTTTCCTCAAGATAGAAAAATAAATATACCAGATGTAGGAAAAGTGTCAGCTGAAGACCGCTTTGAATAAGAAACTTTTTCAGCATTTCCAAACAATTATGATTGTATATTAACAATTCTTTAAGGATATAATGGGATATTAATAAGTGCCTAATGATTCAGAAAATGATTGGACTATCACATACTTAAATTTAACCATAAACAAGAATTGCTTGACAAAATGTTTAGTCATCACTAATGATATGTCATAAATCTCAAAAGCAACAGATAAATGCGATGTAATTATAAATCAATAAACATACAGGTAGGTCTGTAAACAAATAAGCACAACTTCCACACCTGTTGCCTACCCACCATGTGTTAAAAATAATTATTAGAAATAAATACTAGGAAATATTAGGAAAATGTAGAAATATTTTAAAATGTAGAGATACTAGAAAAGCAATAAGCATCAGACAATTCTGACATTCTCTTATACTCTCAATATATACTGATAAGTCATCAGCAACCCCTCAACACCACAAATTCAAAAACATTGTCTTAGAAGTCTTGTTGTATAATTGCAGTTATTGGACAGCAGAGACTGATCGTTTCCTCCCCAAAAGGTTTCCTGATATTTATGGTAACAGGTTTTGGCTATTCACGCTTGTTTGCAGGAAGGGGAAAGAAAGATGTTAAAACGGAGACAGTGGTGGTACCGTACCCCTGCCCCCAGCAGCGTGGCTGTTGGTGATCAGTAAGTCAACTGGTAGGGTTCTCCTTTTGGGGAGAAGATATGTTTTTGATGGGACATGAGTGACCGTAACCTTGCTGAGGGTGTGCACGCTGACGGGCTCAGCTCGGATTTCAGTAACAGCCACGTACTCAAGGAAAGTAGTGAAGCCTTCTGTTATTTCCATCACAGTGAAAAGTGAAATGGTGAGCACTGTGCTTGCTAGTCTAAAAGCCTCTCAGAATGTTGATCAAAAATGCACGTTTCCAGGTGAGGTTAAGTAGGCTTAAATCAAGATTTTTGTGCAAAGGGGGTTTTCCTACAAAAATATTCCTTTGTAATTTTTTTACCCTCTATAGTTAACCTGCATTATTTAGGGACTAACCCAGCCAGAAACTATGTTAAAGGGTCAAAAGGTTTCCCTTATTTGCTCAACCTATTGCTGTAGACCCCTTCTGTCAGGCTGTTGTTTTTCTGCTAGCCCCATACAATAGTTTCCACAGAAAAGGGAAGTTCACGTTACATTATTCATCTGAGTGCTACCAGCTCAGCAGACAGTAACTATTTCTGCTGGGCTGTAGCCATGCCATTCGGTTTAGCAATTTCTGGCAAATTTGACAAATTAAGGAGTCAGTGTTGCAAAGCAATCGTTGTGGGAGGCCAGCATGGCTTTTCCTTTCCCAGTGACACGCTTCTCGATAGGGGAGCGACTAATGGATGTTGTGCCATTCTACGACCTTTTCTTTTAACCATCTTTTTCATGTTTCTGCTCTGGGTATTTTTGCTCTTGGGTAAAAGGGAGTTTTCTCAACTCCTGCCCCTCTTTTGTGCCACCCTGCTCACCTGTGCCCCTCCCTGGCACCTCCCTTCTCTACCAGCTTTGTAACATCCCTTTGGTTTCCACATTTTCTCCTGTTCCCACATCTATGCTCCATTCAGTCTGTCCTCCCTCATACGCACAAGCTGAAGCAAATGAAGAGCATTTGCTGCTCAGCGTAGCGATGGGAGTTAATAAGCTGGGCTCTTAAAAGATTCATCTTCTCTATCTTGATGTTTTGGATAGCGGGCAAGTTTTATTAGTTATTTGTATGATGCCAAGCACTGTGACACATCTTCTCTGATTAGAAGTCCCAAAGTACTACTAGAACACAAATAGGTTATTAATGTTGCTCTTATTTTGTATCATAGAGAAACCCCTACTTAAAAGTATAAAAGAGGTTAAAGATTTGCAGAGTAAACCATCCAAATTTATGCAGGTATATTATAGATAAAAAACTGGAAAAAGTTATTACAATCTATCTTAATATGCTTCTTATGTTAGTGCTGTGACAGCAATTAAAAATCAGGTTGGTTTTTGTTTGTTTTTAAATAATAATAACAATAATTATAATTATAATTATTATTATTATACTTTGGTTCTGGTACAATTCCCTAAAGGGACTTTTAGGAAAGTGGTTCTTGTTGTTAACCATTTGTAACAGTGCTGGAGAGGTATTGAATTTATGGAGATCTGAGAAGCTGAATGTGTATCCTGCTCATATAGATACACATAATCCTCAGACTTACTGGCTTTCACAAGGAAAATTTCAGTGGACCAACCTGCCAATCTTCCCAGAAAAGCATAAACTTTGGTTTTATCTAGAGGCTGGACAGAGATATCCGAGGATACAGAGTAGCAGCCTTAAGCTCAGTGGACTTATTTTTATTTAGGAACATAGGATTGGAAAGGACCTCTTGCATTGTTTTTAGTAAGTCAAAGTCATAATCATACCGCTCTTGATAAATATCCTCTGCTGCAATCAAAACAAGCTGCACTTTTCCAGTTAAATAGCTAACCCAGTGTGCAGAATGGGACAGCTCTCTGTTGGAGAAAATAGATTAGGTTAGAAATAGCCTTTGAATCCCAAGAGCTGTATAGAATTAAAGAGTCTTTACTTCTCGTGTATTTAAGAACAACTTGGCATTTAGCGGCATTTAGCTGCCTGCCAGACTGCTGACTCTAGTGCCTACCATGGTATGCAATTTCTGGGGGAAGAAGCAAAAGGAAGCTGAAAAAGTGCCGTTTGTTGACAATCCAGTTGACACAAGCTTCTGCAGCTGTTGGCATCTTCTGTGCTCATATCAAAGACTGCGTCGCGCTTACGTGCGCTCTACTGTATTTGATGAGATGTAGGAAATGAGTTAAGGGGCTAGCCAGCCTCTGGGGAGGGCACTGTGGAATTAGAGAAACTTGTGACAAGAAGGTAATTGGCTATTACTTGGTCATCAGTGTTCTGCCAGTTTTCTGTCTTCCCTTTAACCTGCTACTCGGTTTAAGCTCATTTCTCTACTCCAGATTATTACAGATAAGGTCATCCTTGATCCTTCAAGACCTAAAAAATTAATTCTTTCAAAGCATGTTACATATTTAATCTTACACATTTCTTATGATCCACTGCCACAGAGCACATAAAAAGTTTCTCTTTGTTATCTAACATTTTTCTTTCTCTCTCTCTCTCTCTCCCCTTCTTTTATCCTCTGCTACTCATTCTGAGCCCTTTTTGTTCTTTTTTTATTCATTGTTCTTTTCTCCTGGTTGGTTTTTTTTTTTGGTTTGGGATTTTTTTTTATTAAAGATGCAGCAGTCAGACAAAGGGGAACAGAAAGCAAGAGTATTAAAGCAAGAGGTTAACGTGATCAAATGTAGCAAATGACTACAAATAATTGATGCTTGGGACAATCTTAAGGTCAAGAAAAGCAAGAAAGATAGTAGAACTGTCCTAGAGCTGCACAAATAGGGTAAATATAGGGAAATATTGACTACCCTAGAGCTAGGTGCATAGGGTGGTAAATGTAGTAAATATATGCAATTCCACTACCTTTCACTCTAAGCGTTAATGAATTTTCTCCAGCTATGCTTAAGCTGCTTTATACTTGTTCTTCATAAAATTCATCTGCACGAATGTTGTCAAAGTGACTTTGAAAGCTGTGTACATTGCTGCTCACAAGAAACACAGTGTTTAAATTCATTGGTGCGAACAAACCTGTTCTGGGAGTGTGTCCTGGCTTTCTGGACACAGAGACTGCGACAAGTTTCTCAGGCCTTGCCCAACCCATCATCCCTGTGAAGGCAGCAAATGGCATGTATGGTTTATGTGCGTATAGATGTATCTTACACTGATCCAGAAAGAAAATTCTAGGGAAGTCTCCTTCTCATTCTTCCCTCATGTGCATCTCTGTATTATCAAACAGGTAAAAATAAGTGTTGGATTCTGTGCTTATTTATACTGGTATACATATTTGGGCCAGCTCCTTTGGGATAAACTACACAAAATCCTTCCCTGCAGTTCTGAAAGAAATTGCAAAGGCATCTTAATGCACAGCCATTTTAATTTTGTGTAGCCAGGACAGTGTGAAGAAGCAGAAAGTAGCGGGGTGAGAACCCCCGGTATGGTCCGGGGGCTGCGTGCGCCTGCCGTGGGGCAGCTGTGATACAAACCTGTCCTTGTGCCAGTTCTTCTGACTGAAGCCATATCCTTCTACAAACGGAGCATTTTCAAAAAGCATCCAAACTGTTTGGTAGGTGGGGTGGCATTTCTTGAGATGATGGAGCTGCCCAGGTACATCAACACTGTACAGGGAGCAGCTGAACAAGGTTGGAAAAAAGCAACTCCCTGGCCCCTGGGCAGGCCAGCGTGACTGTACCTGCTCTTCCTCCATCCCTCGTCACGCAAATGCTTCACATCTTCACACTGTTGAGATATCATTATTGAATCGTTTCGTTTAAAGAAGAAAATCTTTACGGTGCAAGGAAGGGCAGATGGAGGGGGCAGCGAGTGCTTTGCTGGCTGCGTGCAGTGTTTTAAAAGGTCAGTGGCTCCCGTCGCTGTGCCGGCCAGTTGCTAGGCTGCCGTGGATTTCTGTGCTCCTTTCCTCAGCAAAAGGGACCTCGTGATGAGGTGTACGGTTATAGTAGTGCCTTTTTAGCAACCTCACCCACTCCTTTCTGCTGGCTGAGCAGACCAGGTAAGGGGGATGCTCTCAGGAGCAGTTGTTTTCTTTCCAGGGTTCTCAAAAACAGCTGCTGAAGTAACTGATAGGTTATTTATCCTGCCAAATTAGAACCTAACATATTAACTTGGGGAACAGAGTCACTCTTCAGTGAGCGGTCAGAGCACGCTGGGTAACTAAGGCTTTCTTAGGGATCAGCAGAATTTGTTGCCACCTTCACCCCACTTAAATCTTCTTTGAACTCATCGCAAAGCACATTTACTTAATGCTCGAGTGAAAATTATCTCGCAAAGGTTACAAAGTGCAGAGCTCTTTCATGAGTTTTTCTTTTAACCCTTCTTTCCTTCAGCCAGGTCAACCAGCAGGAGCTTTTACGCGTGTCTGAGACGTGTTGCACTAGCAGCCAGCACTGCCAGCGGGGATCGGGCCTTACGGGGCTAAAGGTGGAACAGATACGCAGTAACAGCCTTATCCTGCACCAGAAAGGTTAAGAAAAGATGCAACACGAGAGCAAACCAAAGTAGGGCTGGGGAAGAGAGGACGCGGCTGCTCAGACACAGTGTGTGCTTTCTGCCTGTTCGACGTCATTTGCAGAGTCCACAATCCGTACTACTCATGATATGGATGACTAGGAAACAGCACCAGGATGTAGGCAAACAAAGTTTTTTACCCTCAGAATAAAATGCTGTAATAAGTGTTTATTAGACATGTGCAGCAACAAGAAAGGTAATTATTTAACTTGACTATTAGTTTGGTGGCTATGATAGGCACAGTACTCCCTTGAAGCGAGCGTGAAGTCAAGGGGATGAGGTTCGCACTGATCCTACTGTGGGGAGGTTGGGTGGCCTATTTCTGTGTTGGCCAGGCATTTCTTCTTACTACATGGTCATTTTCAGTTGCTTGTAACCTCATTAAATGTTTGCTGTTCATGTGGGGGGCAGGCAGGGTTCTGTGAAAATAACAGCAAGTGATCATGTAACCAAATACTTAATCTATGTTTGCTTAGCCTGGTATGTCATCAAATTCTTCCCAAGTACATTAACGTACAGCTAAAATGCTAACTAGGGTCTCAGACCCGATCTGAAACTTGCCTGGGAAGTTGGGCCAGAGGTCTAGGCTGTTGCTGTATGTGCATTAAAATTAGTTAGGGCTCTGGATGTGGAGATTGTTGACTCCTCTGAAAGTTTTTTTTTGTGTATATTTCTGCTTATTGAGGGGTTATTGTTATCCCTTCTGCCATTTCTGGAACTTCCTCCTCCACGCTTAATAATCAGAACTTGAAATTAAATCGTCATCCCCCCAGAAGGAGCAGTGAAAGATACTGCTCAGATCCAAACTAAGGAGCCTTGCCAAGGCTCTGCAAAAGTGCTGCGGAGGTATGTCTCAGGATCTCTGTGATGTATCATGGGCTTATGCAAACGCCACCAAACAGCATTACTTGTGCCCTCGAGCAAAATAATTTGAACTTTCAGTGCCCTGTTAATTGAGGTGGCTGTAATGGATTCTTATGGGCTATTCAGTTATCTAGGCATTTGAACGTAACATATTAAACTTGCAGTAATACAATAAATCCACCTTTGAGGCCCTTTGTGTTAGATGCAAAGGGTGGTGGCCACATGGTGCAAAGCACTGGTGCTTGCTCTGCTTGTTCACGTGACTTTGGCAGAATAATGTAATGGGAGACTTTATTGCCAAATCACAGTATAATCTCTTTGTGGATTCACGCTAGATTGGATATCAGCTTTTTTTTTGTGGCTAGGTTAGACACAGACACCCACGAAAGTGCTGAATTTTGTTTTCCATCTAAGTAGACAGGGATGTGGTGGCGGTCTGCATCAAACTGTACTGCTTGATGATCTGGTCATTCTCTGATCCAGCAGGAAGAATCATGTAACCACTGCCTTAGCCATCAAATAACTTGTTGATCCAAGATTTGACATGTTTTATAAGACAATTGTTGCTTGGAGCTATACAGAAAGGGATGTATAACTGACCCTATTAGTTAAAAATAATCAGTCATTAGTTCATGTCAGCTTACTTAAAATGTAATGTAAACCCTCCAAAATTGTCTATTGTCTAGGTGGATTCAACACACAAGATGTACGGTCTACCCGCAAATTAGCAGCCCGTGCTGGAAGGCAAATACAGAACATGTGTGTCAAGGGGAAAGTCCATGGATGTCTCCTGTATCACGTGCCTGGCATCCTCTAACTTTTGACTGCAGGCATTTTCAACCTCCCTGCTAGATTTTGTGAATAATGCTATACTTGCCTGCACATGTGCTTTCTTATTTTATTGCCTTAGCCAATCTGTTGTGCCTTTCCCCCCCCCCTCAATTTGTCAGTGTTTGTGTCAGAGAGTTTGTTTCAGAACGTAGTGGGGAGGGAAGGAGGCTGTGGGTACGCACGGGCACTGCTGTATGTTTGTCCTGAAGCAAACAGGTAAGGTCAGAAAATGAACTTTACGCTTTCAAGCAAAATGTCATAAGGCTTGTGAAGGGGCTGGTGACATCCCTGGGGTCATGTGGGCACCTGCAGAGGCCGCTCCGAAAGCTCCGTCAGCTGCACTGGCATTTTTTGCTGTGTATTAAAGTTGGGTCACAAAAGGCAAACTGTCCTGGTCTCCATTCCAGAGCTTTCATTGATCTTTTATGTACATAAGTCCTAGCAATTGAATACCTCAAAGATGAGGTTTGAAATCATGAATTCATTTGGATCTCATTTGCTTTGTGTGGTTTTTCTAATCAGCTGTAGGAATGAACTTGTAAAGACTGCATCCAGCTGGGACTCTTTAAACTCACTTAGGAGCTTCTATGCATGAGATACCAGGTTCGGTGGCTGCTTACAAAAACTTTGTAGCTCTAGCTGTGAATTCTTGTTTGATCTTTGTGAGCTGCCGTGACCATTGCTATACAATCCAAACCGTAGCTATGTCAGATGTCCCACTTGAGATGTGGCCTATTCGCTACACAAAGAGTGAAGCATGTACATAATCAGGCAGAGCGGAGCACTCCAAAGAGCCACAGAGGTGACAAGCAAAGCAAGTCACTAGAGATTTTCTTTTTATCATACCTGAGCCCTCTTCTAATTCATTAGTGCGGGGTATCTTGTAATAGTACTTCATGCTGCAGTGGAGATCCCTGTTGTGCTAGACTCCATATAAACACAGACATTTCAAAGACTTTATAATACAATTTAACTTATGATGAAACAGATGTTTGCGACAATGGAGGAGAAGAGAGTAACGTAGACTGGGGTAGTACATGTTCCAATTCTTATCGTCGGCATTGCTTTGGGCTCTGAATCATTAGAAAGCTTTATACAAATATTTACTTACAAATAAATACTAGCAAAGCCTATTATACAAAGAGAGAAAATAGGACAGGAACTTTTCTTTCCAAATAGTATACAGCATTTTTGGCCTAAAGTAAAATATGTGATAGCTAACAGGCTGACTAGCACACAAACACAAATAAATGGTACTGGAGGAATACACGAAGACCTGGAACAGATACTTCATGGTAGCTTTTTTAGCTTGTGTAACTGGATGGCAGTAAAATATAGTTTTGCCATCTTTTGTGGATATTTTTATTCACTGATTTTTTTTCAAGGACACTGTTTCAAACACGGTTATCTTAAATCACTGCTCAAAAGCGTTGACAAGCACACATTTTGTTGTGAGGTAACAAATGGTTCTCTTTGCTGTTTACTTCCCGTGGCAGTTCAGGTGCCTCATACGACAGCACAGACACTGGCTTTTGAATTTAACCCAGGTCTTTGAAAATTGCACTCGTTTTTTCTCTTTTTAGCATTTATGGGCTGCGTTGTGTTAGCATATAGGGCTTGATCATGTCCTGTATGATCAGCTGCAATTCTTGGGCTTTGAAAGCCAAGCTGGTAGATGAGGACAATGCTTCTTATCCTTTTTAAATAAGACTGTTACAGGATATTATTTACAGCCTAGTAGAAATTCAGCTAAGGTTTCAATATGTTGTGGTTTTTGTTTGTTTTGTAATTCCTGTTATCTCCTAGTTTGTTCACCTTTAAGTTTGGCAATGTGTATATGTTTTCTTGAAATAATTTTGTAATGGCTTTGAGATGCACCTTAGGATATCTCAGGGGAGGCAGCTGATGAATACATCTCAAAGGTTCACCTGTGGTGATATGTAGGGTTGGCTCTGGGTGCCTTGCTGTCTTGGGTCAGGGAGCCCTGGGCTTTGCAGAGTCAAGCCTTGAGCATCACCTATCTGAGCAGCTACAAGGACTGAGAAAGCACATTATTAGCTATGTAGCTGCTTTCTTGAGTTGCACTTTTGAATAGCTCTGCAGCCTTCCTACATGCTGTAACAGGTAATGTTTCCTGGGAAGCCCATGGTTCTTGTCAGTGGGAATGTTGTATATTCAGTGTCTGTCATAATAGGTCATGTAGAAGCTATTTGAGGTTTCTCTCCAGGCAAAACTGAAAGACCCACCAGATGATTCTCTTAAGTCTTTGATTCATCCAGGGGCTAGGTGCCTGCTGGTGATGGCAAAAACATGATCTGAAACCCAGCTCTGACAGCCAGCACTGCGTGTGCCTGTGCTGAGCAATAGGGGGTGTCTCAAGTCCCTTGGCCTAGCCCTGCCACGCAGGCACTGATGCAGAAAGGACTAAGGGCTGTTGGTCCCATGCTGCTGGTGACAACTGCAGCATTAGCAAAGCTGCTCCAACACACAGGACTCAGTTACTCCTCTAGGGTCCCATGAGTGTCATTTGGTCTCCCCTGGTGTCCTGCAGAACTCAGTGTGCATTTAGAGCCCACGTTACGGCCCGGATGCAGACGCTACTTTGGTTTAAGTGGATGGAAGAGGGGGACAGGCCAGCCCTCACCTTCAGTGAGGTGTCCATGCTCAGAAAATGAAGTCGCCGTGTCCTGCCTGATTACAGCATTCATCTAAGGTTTGGCTTGTGAGAAGGAGGAGGTCATTTCATCATCAGATCTGCTCTGATTTTGCAGCGAGTATTCCCTTTTCATACAAAGGTGAAAATTGTATTCCCTCAAACAAAAAATTTGCCCTGAATTGTGTACAGGGAAGAACAGCTACTTTGAATGGAGACTGCGGTTGAAAATACAATTTGGGGTGGGGGGAGCCCGCTGAAGGTAAATGAGCTGCAGCGATTGGCACCAGTAAAGTACGTGACTTGCATGTACGTGTTACGACATTTCTGGGGGAACAAGGGTATTGGATGCTAGGATGTAACTGCCGGGCAAAATACTCTGAAATGAATGGTACCGGAGCAGTACGTCCTTGGCCAGCCGCGCAGGTTACAGCGCGTGCAATGTACCCTGATTCCCTCTCTGCCTGTTTTCTCTCTCTCTCTCTCTGTCTGTCTGTCTCTCTCTCCCTTCAGATGGCCAGTAACCCATGTGCCGGGCAGACCTGGCCCGAGCCGGCCGGAGTCGGCCCCCACCACTGAGGCGGGGAGGAGGGAGGAATCGCCATGGCCTCGCCCCAGCGAGCCCGGCACACCGGCCCTCCCGACGGAGGCTGGGGGTGGATGATCGTTGCCGGCTGCTTCCTTGTCACTATCTGTACCAGGGCCGTGACGAGGTAAAGCGGCTGCTTCTTTGTCTTTCTGACCGGTTTGTGGCATTACCCCCTTTCCCCCCTGCCCCATAGGAGGAGGATTTGGGATCTCCCCTGATGTCCCACAGCTGCAGGGGTTATTCTGGATAGGTACAAACCTCTCTCCTGCTACATTTTTAAAGGCTTCCTGAAATCCCTAAGGCTGTGGGGACGGCTGAGGGATTATGAGCCCTCTGGTTTTAGTCTTGCCTCCTCTGACAGCTGCCCTATCTCTCAACACCCTTTCCGTGATTTCTTGCAGAAGCAAAGTCCAGGGCAGGCAGCATTATTTCAGGCTGTGGAGATTTGGTCAGGGAGGGAGGAATCATGCAGGATCTCTTCGGGTCTGCTGTGTCCCTCCGGCCCCACGGCCATGCTCTTTTTTGCCAGTCCCAGTGGATTTGCTTGGCTCCCATGTCTATCTGGGAAACCTGTAAATACCCCCTTCTCCTACAGCTAGCATTTCAGGCTCCATCCTTACTGAGAAGGTCCATGACCTAGAGAGGAAGCCTGTCTCTATACCCTTCTGGTATCTGAAATATGCACAAAATATTTTCTCAAAAATAGAAAGAACAGGAATAGAGTGCTGCCCTGCATAAACAGAACATATAAATCTGGAGTGAGGCGGCTTCCACAGCTGCTCTTGGGTGACTTTGATGTCGACTGGAGGCAGAGGAGCCTGGTGTGTGTGAACATGGACATTTAAAATATATTAAGCAGAGAGATAGGCACCCTGGTAAGTGAGGAACACGGAGACAGTGTCTTGTTGGACAATCACTATAATGCGAATACAGTGTTTCCTACCTAAATTTTGTATTTCTTTTAAAATAAAGCTGCCAGGTTTAGGAATTTAAAGTCTAGGGTCTAGAGTCAACAGCATAAAAGGGGCATGGAAACATTGACACAATGTTAGTTTATGTATGCAAATACATGAATGCCATAATAACAGTAGAGCTTTCTGAGTGGACTTAATTCCTTTTTCACATGTGAAATGTGTTACATCCAAGAAATCATCTCATGGGTGGCACACATCTAGAGTATGTACAAGAATGAAGTACATGCAAGAAAAAAGCTGAAGAAAGTGGTCGTTCATTGATTTGCAGGAGGAAAAAAAAGAGAGGGGGAAAGGGTTCTCTTGCTGATCCGGAAACCAGAATGAAACTATGCAGCCTTTTAATCCGTTCCCCTGCAGAGACAGGTAGAACAGTAACGCTCGTTAAGCAGAGCAAAGTAACCTCTCCTGGAAGCATTTTAATAAACTGTTGGAAGGTCCATGGGCTCTTGCTGTGTTTTGATTCTGTGTTCATGAGGAGTTGCTTTTTCACTTGCTTTGCACTTGTGCATCCATGAACACATAGCTATAGGTGGTGTTGGCTCTACAGGTACAATGCTGGCCCTGCCCTCTGCCCGTTTGTGCAGATGTCAATGCCACCATTAGCTAGCAACTAGGTCAGTGAAGAACTGGGGAGCTGGGGCTTTGTGTACCAGGGAAGCAACATCATGATGTGGGCGATCACATCGTTGCTGGTGATCATTACAATTTCAATTTCATTCCAGTTAAAAATAATATGAGTTATAAAAATCTAGCAGCAGATACCACAGTGAGAAACATGCGGTATTATAATATTCATAATCTCTCTGGAATAGTTATCTGTCTGAATTAGGTTCCGCATCAGCCTAATTGTCTAATCTTACCACTGGGATAATAGCTGCACACCAGTTTGTGATTTGGTTGTTGCCAGTGCAAAGCAAGGATTCTTCTCTGGTCAAATCACCCTAGCCTAGGTGCCTTACACAGAGTACTGTTGGAATTATTCAACTTGGACATGTTATTTCATGTCTTGTCCCTCGTGCATTAAGGTAGACCTTCATTTCCAATATCCCTTAGAAACTGTTTAAAAATTTCTCCGTCTTGTTGGGATTTAGGCAAACCGCAGGTTTGATTTTCCTGGGAGCTGGAGAGGACCTTCAAGTGGGTGCTCTTTATACCTGAAGAGTGAGACCAGTGTTTTCTGTGAGGTAAATATCCTGTGTTCAACAGGTTGGTGTTTGTGTCTTTTTTTCCTAGGTGCATCTCCATTTTTTTTGTGGAGTTCCAGACATACTTTGGGCAGGATTATGCCAGAACGGCTTGGATCCACTCCATTGTCGACTGTGTTACGATGCTCTGTGGTGTGTATTACCCTTTTAAGACTAATGTGTCTGCTTTTGCTTCAGCTCCATCTGGTTTTAGCGTATTCACAAGTTGGAGGAGTCAGCTGAGAAAGAGACATACTGTGGGCTCTCTGGGGTATGGTATATCCAAGCTGCTTCTCTGTGTAGCTGTGCAGGAAGGGAGTGTCTCCATACTGTAGAAAAGAAGCAGAACTTTTTGTCAAATGATCTAAGTTTTCAGAAATGTACTTCTGTCGAGGTCTAGTGGGACAAGTTGTGTTTGAGTTACTGAGCACTTGTTTCTTTTGCCTTTTGATTGGAATCGTATTTGAGACTTAGCACAGGATGTGCGTCTTGCCTTCAGCTCAAGTCCGTCATCCTCCTTTTAGCAAACTTGTATGTTTACAAATAGTCTTTTCCCTTAAAAGAAAGTTCAGTGTTACTAAAAGTGACGTGCATCAATACAGCAGTAGTACTGAATTTCTCACAGCTTTACTTTAAAACCATACAGCTAGGTGAAAATCCGTGCCCTAATCCTGTGGAAGAAGGTTAATCCTTGAGAATTGCTACAAAGGCACAGGGACACAGCTGGAATGAGACATGGCTACTCTCCTATGTCAGCCAGATTATATCTTGGGGAAAAAAGATAAATAAGGATAACCTTGCCCTGGCATTGCAGGTAGTGGAGAGGGGGAGGGCTTGTGACGGCACCCTGTGGTAGAGGCAGGGTGATCTGTGAGCCATCGACATTGGAAAAGTGCAGGAAAGGGGTAGTGGCTCTGGAGATGGTCCAAAAAAAATGTGAGACCTGTCCCGTTTGGGCCTGATGCAGAGCCCACGAGGCCAGGGAGGAGCAAGGAAGGATGCCTGAAGTTAATGAGGGCTGAAGTGCAAATTCCAGGTGGGGAAAGGTCTCAGTGTTGTAAGTGTGGAGTAATGAACACTGTGGGCTGTCGCTGTGGCCTCTCTTGACACCCAAAACTGCAGAGTAGCTCTGTCCTGTAATGACTTTGACCTACTAAAAAGGCTGCTGAGAAAGCTACTGTAAATTTCAGTTTTATCCTGACCTCCAGGAAAAATTTTTTTAGAAGTTTTTTTGTGGTCTCACCATTGTGATAGGGGGAATGTTGGAAGACCAGTCTGCACACCTGTGATCGCCATTTTCTCCTGCTTGCCTACTGCTTCCTTTTCCTTGATGACAGCAAACTGTGTGTGAGGACCTGCCATTAATTATCAGCTTTATTTGTTTTTTTGAAGCCCCGCTTGGGAGTTTAATCAGTAATCATGTATCCTGCCAAGTTGGTATCATGCTAGGAGGGCTGCTTGCATCTGCTGGACTAATTTTGAGTTCATTCGCCACCAGCCTGGAACATCTCTACTTATCATTAGGAGTCCTTACAGGTAGGAGGCTTTCAGCCCCTTTATTCCTGCCATCAAAGCAAGAAGGGAATGTTAAAAATGGTGGTCCTCCCTTTCAAGAGGGATGATCTCTTCTTCATGTCATATTGCCACTGCACTGGTCAATGGAGATACTCAGACCTGTTTCCTTCATTGTAAAAGAGAGGCCTTGACTGCCCCTTGTGAGGGCCTCAGCACTTGGTGAGTCTCCTACAGCCCAAATGCAGCATGCTGCAAAAACAACTCTTCAACTTTGTTAAAGATAGGACTATGGAAAAATTTGTGAAATTATGGGAGGTCAGGAAGGACTGCTGTTGTAGGTGATAAACAAAAAGGTTTCCTTTTTTGCCTGTGATTTGGGAGGAGTTTGTTATGGTCGGAGTTCTAGACTACCCCAAAATATTTGCATATTAAAAAAAAAAAAAAGTTTAAATCAAAACAAAAGAGTAAGTGGGGAGAGGAGAACTGGGTGAATACCTGGTACCTCAGCTGCGCACCTTATTTTTGTCTGCATTACATTCCATTTGAAAAACAAACAAATTGCTGGTTGGTAGTGCTGCTGTAGCAGCTCCTCCATTTGTGTTCAGGTATGGTGGTAACAAATATCTTTTCTCTGTCCTATCTCTCTGTGTTTGGTGTGCACAGAGGAACTTGAGAGGTGCCCATGGTCACACTGGCATTCCTTCCTCGTTAATACTGACCTGGTAGCCACGGTAATGTAAGCCCTTGTACTTGGTCCCCTGCTGTTTAGTAAGAAGTTGGTGGAATTACTGCAGTTCACATGCTGCCAACAGCTTACTTATTTAAAAAAAAATAAAAAAAAATCCTTATTGTAGTGCATGTCAGTCCTGTATTACAATGTTAATCTTTGACAAATGTGTTCAGTACAAATAAAAAGGCTCCTTGTAACTTGAGGGACTGTGCCACATACCATGCTAATGCCACTGAGGCTTCCTTAGCGAGAACCACTGTGAATGCTGAGGTAGAAAAGCAGTTGCGCTTTGTACATGGAGTTGTAAAGACCCAATTCTACAAGCACTGAACTTCTAGTCTGTGGGGACTGATTAACGGAGAGGTGAACTGTTGGTAAAGGCTAGAGGTGGTGCCCCAACCCAGAGAGGAGGTGGGAGCATAACTGGTGAATGTCTAAATCCATAAAAACTGCAGGACTTGAAACTGTGAGGAGTGAAGCGGAGGTGAGATGGGGGAGTGGCAATAAGTAGCAGACTTCCTTCTAAGAGGTATGAAAATGTTTTCAGCCCCAAACTTTTCATTTTCACTTTTCACATTACACTAACTGGCTTTTTTGGGGACCTATTTCCCTCTGCCAACTCACTAAAAAATAAGTAGTGTGTGTGCCAAATAAAGTATGATTTTTCACAGCTCTCGAGCAATGATGCCTAGCTCAGGGCTGCTCCTCCATCTCTGCTGCCCACACAGGTCCAACCCCAGCTCTCTGCCCTGCTCCTCCCCTCACCTCCTGAGGGGTGCCGGAGTGGGCATCCGCCACCCGGAGTGCCTCTAATCCACTTATCCCATCCTGGCAGGTTTAGTGCCTGCCCGGTACAGTGTGGCCTTTGAGGAGGACATGGCAAGCTCGTTACAGCACTGAGTGATTATCTCCTCTATGGGCAAGTTCTGCCAAAGGCAGTGGGGACTGTTTTACCCTCAATGTAGGACATGCTCCAAAAACCTAGTCAGGAACTCATTTCTGTGGCTGATTCAGAACTATATTAGTGTTAGGGCAAGCATTTGATGATTAAAATCTGCTCTCTGGTTCTGCAGCAGAGACCACAATCTTTTTCCCAGTCCAAGAGATGGATCTTACTTGTTTACTAAATTGGACATGGCTTTGTTTTCTGAGGTTTTCCCCCCTTCTTTACTTGTAGGCAGGGATTTAAAATGGTCAGGACTCCAAGCAGCTGCTGCGTGGAGTTTGTTTAGCTGACTAAAAAAGGCTTATTGTAGAATATTAGTAATAGAGACAGACTCTTTGTACTGTGTTTCAGAGACCTGAAAATTAATGTTCAGGGTTGCAACAGACCGAAACACAAAGTGGTGCTTTATCAGAACAGTGTGCCCAGTGCCAGCATCTGTGCCGACCCTGGGGCAAGACCTCTTGCATCCAGGAGAGGCTAGACACACCATTTCTCTGATGTTTATTGATCATCCTTGTTCTTGTTATTAAGCAAACCCCATCACTTCTTTCTGAGCCTTGTTATCGTGGGTTAATCATGATCCGTTAGGTTTGTCAAGTCAGTGACCCTGACAGTGGAAGAAAGGAGTCATCCTGGTTTCTCTTCACATTGTGACTGGACTGCATGATACAGCATCAGAAAAAGCTTCCTGTTCATTTGTGCTAATGAAAGTAGGTTATGTGGTTTAATTTAATGTGTTCCATGTGTCGTGTTTAATATTAAGCCATCTGCACTGTGCTCTCTCTTCTAGGACTTGGGTTTGCACTCTGTTATTCTCCAGCCATCGCGATGGTGGGCAAATATTTCAACAAAAGAAAAGCACTGGCGTATGGAATAGCCATGTCAGGAAGTGGAATCGGTACCTTCATCCTGGCCCCCGTGGTCCAGCTCTTAATCGAGCAGTTTTCCTGGCGTGGAGCTTTGCTCATCCTGGGAGGTTTTGTTTTAAACCTCTGTGTCTGTGGTGCCTTGATGCGGCCTATTGCTCTTAAGGAGGACCGTAGAACTGCTCCTGAGTTTCTTGAACAGGATTATGTCCCCAAAGCACAGAAACGAGACTTAAAACGAATGTCCATCTGTTCACCTTTAATCAAAGCGTGGTCTCATGAATGGTTATGCTACTGTTCATGGAAGGAATATGACTTTTTACTGATGCCAGGCTTCATGGTGCTGGCAGCGTCGGTTTTATTTATGGCATATGGCTGTAGCCCTCTTTTTGTCTACCTAGTGCCTTATGCTTTGAGCGTTGGAGTGAGTCATCACCAGGCTGCCTTCCTCATGTCCATACTTGGTGTCATAGACATAATCGGTAATATCACCTTTGGATGGCTAACAGATAGAAGGTAATGGCTTACGGCTAAGCAAGCGTAGCTTTAGCTGGTGGGAGGCTGGATGCAAGTGAGGCGTAATACATATAAAAGTTAACATTATGGACTTTTTCTGTAGCATGTGTAACTTTGAAAAAAAAAAAAAAAACAACCCAACAAACCAACACACAGTCTAACTTGCAGAAACACTTACTATTTAATGTTTTTATCTTTTCTGAGTTTGTTCTATTATGCTTGCTTAATTTCTTTTTTTCCTGAAGAAATTATGTTTGTGCAAACTGGAAAGGTAACCCCCTGCCTGAGGTTGTTTGAGTGTGATCTTCTGTACCTGTTTCCTAGAGGATCTCTACTTTCTCTGCCTTCCCATCTCTTTTGTGCTGCTGGGGAGGCACAGAAGTTATGGAAAAGGGTCAGGGGTCTGGCCCAACACTGTCAGGCATATACTCACAAGGACCGACCTAAAATTGTTATATGTTTTCCAGTATGTAAGAACTCCCCATGCTTTGCTAACTCAGCTTACTCCAAACATCTGTGCACAGCATCTGTGACGTCAGTAGAGACAGGCTAAATTAAGAAGGATTTTTATTCTAAAGGACACATTCTTTGTGCTTATTCACTTTGTGGGAAAAATCAATTATTGGTTTTGTGAGGCAGGGAGAAAGGGAATTGCCATCTCACTTAGCTCATGCTAACTCCAGTGTTTAAGGGCTCATGTGAAGGATGACAGCTAAGAGAGGTATGCTGTAATATTTTTTGCATAATACTGGGAGCACTTCGCTGAGCTGGGATGTAAAGCCCGATGGAATACTGCTTTGAACATTGAAACTTCAGAGGGCTGCAAAATCCTAGCAGTGGAGCAGCTCCACTCACTAAGGGCAGCCTGAAGAACACTGCAGGCAGCACGGGCTGCTGCTTACCAGATGTTTCTGCAGCTGTAGGTGGGCAGCTTTCCCTACCTGGGCTCGTCAGTGTTGAGCTTTTCATCTTGAAGACTGTGTAAGAAAATTGACTTAAATTTGAGCTATATAAAAGAGGGAGACTGAAGTGCTGGATGCCAGGGCATAGAAACTGAGATACTGTGTCCAGTGATAATATTTTTCTTTTCTGTTTTGAAATTTACAGGTGTCTGAAGAAGCATCGGCACTTCTGCTACCTCTTTGCTGTGGGAATGGATGGCCTCTGTTGTCTTTTCCTGCCAGTTCTCCAAAACTTCCCCTTGCTTGTGCCTTTCTCATTTACCTTTGGCTACTTTGATGGAGCCTATGTAACGCTGATCCCTGTCGTGACGGCAGATGTAGTGGGAACTTCTTCCTTATCATCAGCACTGGGTGTTGTGTATTTTCTGCATGCCATACCATATCTAGTGAGCCCACCTGTTGCAGGTAAGTTCACAAATTACTCTCCTGTAATCTTGTCACTACTTCAGATTTACCTATTGGTGTGATGTAGAAGGAGAGAAAGGACAGCAAATGCACACTGAACGTAGACGTAGCCCCTCGGCAGGAAAATAACACACCTAGACCTTCATAAGACTCTAGATCCCACTTAAGCCCTGTCTTGATGGGATGATTTCTACTTATAGAGCTAGTTGAAATTAAAAAAAACAAACCGGTATGGAATGGGGCTTCTAAGAGCTGTTACATCACCACTTCATGTAGTTCAGAAATTGTGCAAGTAAAAGGAACAAAAGATTTCACTGTGAAATTACATGATTTTGTAAATGTAACCTAAAGAGTTTCATTCCAAGGTTTTTTTTTTTTTGTGTGTGTGGAGGACCTGCTCTTTTCATCTCCAGACTGCTTTGAACAGGTGGGTAAGTCTGCTTTACTCTACTGTTTGGTCACAGGCTCATCCCTAATATTTAACCATCGTTTTCCCTGTCAGTTCCATTACAGTGAAGTAAGGATGAGAGCTGTACTCCTATTATTCTTTAGAAAGAACTTGATGCAGTTTTGACTATTGTGGAAGGACAGAGATCTTTGTTCAAACAGCCATGTATATATGTCTTGCATATTTTTTCTGCTGTTCACATCACTTCCCAATTAATCTCTGCTTCTGAAGCTTTTAATTTAGTTTTCCATAGCAAAGAAACATTGCAAAATGGAATTATTTTAAGTGATGCATGAGCCTAGGGCATAGCTCACTGGATGTTTCTGTATGAGGGTCTCATGCACACAATATTTAATCCCAGGGCTCTCTAAGCATGTCTAAAGACTGCCAGTTAAATCCATGCAGTTGAAAAATGTTTATTTAGTATTGTGGTGATGACTGCTGTGCCTTTTCTCATGGGTTTGACCTCTAAACAAAAGCCTGTAAAAATCTTATCTGCCTGCTGAGGACAAATCCCTCCCTACCCCAGGAGTTAAAAGTATAGTGATGGTGATGTAAACCCTTTTTGTTTCATTGTATTTATATGTGATAACTCCAGAAGTTTATAAAACTCCTGTTGATCACAGGATTTGTAAATTATTAGAATTTTGGTGGTGCTTTAAAAGCCCATTATTTGTTTTCCTACAGGTTGGCTTGTGGACACAACTGGCAGCTATACTGCATCATTCCTCCTGTGTGGATTTTCTATGATATTTAGTTCAACGTTATTGTGCTTTGCAAGACTAGCAAAGAAAATCAAAAGAACACATTTGCGGTCACTCACCAATGATACGGGCACCAAACAGCACATCTGGACAAATGGAGCAATAGCTTATTCTGTCACAGCAGAATTAGACCAAAAGGACATTGAATTTTTGGCTGTGGATGCAAACAGCTACAGCAACAGATGACAAGCGCCATCAGGATTCAGCACTGCACAGCCGTGACTGAGATGCAGGTGGCTCTGTAGTGTTATGCTGTTGAAGATATTACTCCTGTGAAACAAGGCATCTCTCAATTAGATTTTTCTGTCGTGTTTTAGTTGGCTAAAATCTACATACAGCAGCAATAATATCAAGTTAATGCAGTAACAGAAGAAAGCTAGACTGAAAAGAAAGAGAGCTTGTAGATACAAGTGTTCACAGATTTATTTAAAATAGAGTATGTCAACTCCACAGGTAATCTCAAAGATGATAATTGGCTAAAATCGAAAGAAAACTATAAAGTAATCAGTCACTAAAACAGAACAATAAAGTTTAAATTATTTAAAAAATAGTATTAATGAAATAAGCTTTTTGGTGTTCTGGTCTATTATGTTTCAATGGACTAATCACACACATCACCAAAAAACTTCCACATTTATCAGCCTGCATTAAACTCTTTGCAAATAACTGTTTCAAATGCCAAAGCCTTTTTTTTTTTTTTTGGAAAATCCGGCAGGAAACTGTGGTTTATGCTGAAAGTATCTCTGGAGCAGCTTTAATTTTTACAGTGTGCCTGAATTTTGTACATAAGTTGCAATTTAATTTCAAATATGGTTTTAGACCTACTTTCCCAGGCCCTCTACAGCAAAATTTTGAGGTGACTGCTGCTTTTTTCCTGAACATCTTTAAAGCTGGAATTTCTAAACATTGACATTCCAGGTATGATCCTCGTCTGGGAGGGTGGAAGAGATGCTGTGGCTCGTCTGCTATCTGAAGAGGAGTAAATTTGTGCCAGGGGACTAGGCACGCTCATAGACAAACCTGGTTTAGCTGCATTAGTTGGAAGAAGCCCAAAGGCAGCCCAGGAGACCAGAGGAGAGGCTCGGTTGTTTCCAAATACAGAGCCTTTTCCTCCTGTAAAATCAGCAGCTGTTGAAGAAATCTAGAGTCTGTGCAAGCAGATGACTGAGAAACTGCCCGCTCCACAGGCTATCAGTAAAGAGGATGTTGGCAGACACCGTTGTTTCCGCATATTCCAGCGGCAAGTCTGTTGGTTCTTGCACCCAGGAGCTGTATCTCCAGATGGTGCAAAAATTACTCGTTTGTGCCAGCCAAAGAGCTGATCAGGTCACTTGTCCTGGATGGCCACAACACAAGAGCTGTAATTTGCCAATAGTTTCCTGCTACTTGTGTGAGGAATATACGGCAGCTGTCTGCTCAACCAGAGCTATGGACTGAATGTAGCTCAGGGGGTAAATTACTGATGTGATGATTGAATAAATAATGGGATGTTTCTACATTTCCAAAGTCATCGCTGGAGGAACTTCACATTCTGAAATGCAAATCATTTCTGTGTTTTGATGCTGTATGAAGTTGCATTCTGTTCATTAGCAAATTGATCAGAGTCCAAATAATTTTTATAAATGCTGAACTAGTAGTTTTGTTAATCACCTGCAGTGTATTCAGTGGTTGCTCATGGTGTCCTATTCCACTCTGTGCCTCAGAAGGGAAAGCAAAATAGACTGATGTTCACAAATTTGATTTAGATCAAGAGTACAGCCATAGGGGTATAATGTATTTTTTTACATATATGAATAGTATGTGTATCAAGTAGTTCTGTCATTCACACATATTTCAAATATAACATATTTAAATTGTTTGACTTCAGTTGTCTGTGCTCAAAGCGTTTCTCACTGCCCTGCTTCAGAAGCACAGTCAGAGTCAGTAGCATGATTTACGTGTATAGACCACAGATTAAGAGATGGGAGTGCAAAAACTGCTTAAAACTAATGACATAACCTTTTTTCAGCTCTGCTCTGAGTCCTGGGCCCTAATTTTAACATATGTTCACAAAAAAAGGCAAAAATTATCCATGAGTATTTCTTAATGACTTAGGAAAAATGTACACGTTTGGGAGGGAAAAAAAGGTGGCTTTATTAATTTGTAGTGATGAAGGTATTGTTTTAGATCTGAATGCAAAAGTTTATATCAAAAAGTAGAGAATAGTGTGGTCTACAAAGAAGATAAGCTATTTCAAGTGGTAAGTTACTGCTGTCATTTACTTTACAAAAATTTAATTACTTTTTTACCACATCATGACATGTCAGCAGTTGTTCATGCCACAACTGCATATTATAAAAGTCTGTTGGAATAATATTATATGCATTTTTATCCTAGTAAATAATACTGTGTAGCACATTATTAGCATTTTTTGATTTATTTTTTGAACTCAAGATATTTTTTCAGAGGCTTTTCTGTTTTGTGTTATAATTAAGGCAATATTTCTTTTTCTAAATATCTAATTCAGCAGAAAACATTCAACTGGTTTTATACACAAATCTTTTGTACGAAATGATAGAATTATTTCAGGGTTTTCTAACACTGTTTCTGCTCTGAATTAAGCCAATGGACAAAAGCTTATGTACCAGAATGATGCTTTCTGTGTGTAAAACTGTGAAATATCAGCCCTGTCACGAATCTCCCCGCTAAGAAAAATAGAAGGAAGGACGCATAACAAGAAGTGACCTGTGAGTGGAAGAAATGCGAATACAATCCAAGGTTTGCAAAGCCTCAGGCCAAACTTCTACCCCCTGGTCCATACAACCTAAACTGAACAGCTCATCTTCATCCTGCCATGTGAAATGCTTCAGGCGACGCATTATAGGAGTCTCTGGATTATACCATTTTTTAAAAAAAATAATGATTTATTGTATCTGCAATGTTTTGGGTTTTTTTTTTTGTTGTTGTTGTTTTTGGTTTTGGTTGTTTTTTTTTTTTTTCAGAGGTTAAGGCTGCTCTCAAGCTGCTCTCCATAGAGGATATTTCCTGGCATGGCATAGTGCGGTGATAGGCAGAGATACCTGGGTTAGCTGTGAGTAATTTACCAAGCTAACACTGCATGTTCCCAGCAGCCCTGTTGAGCACTGACGGATACAAGCTTGGATGGAGCACTGCACCACTGAGCCTGTCTGGCTTCCCGGGACAGCGTGGTCTGCCTTGGCTGGGGTAACATCTGTCCAAGACAGGAGCAGAGGGATCCTATCTCAGATGAATCCTGCCTGGGATAATACTGTATTCTGTGCAGTGAATGGAAATTCATTTTTAGTAAGTGAAACTGCTTACAACTGCTGAAGTTATCCTATCTGTTTCCATTGCATGAGGTTTGAAATGAGGAAATTGTCATTCTTTTGAAATTGCTTACATTCTAGTGAGAGTTTTTATCAGATGGGTTTTGGAATGTTTAATAAATTGTACCTTGAAAAATTGTGTAAAAACAGCACTGGAAAAGTGAAGTACTTTCTGCTGAAAAATAACCCTGCTTTCGGAAAAAAAGAGAAAACTTTGAGCCTGAAACATTTCTGCCAATTTGGATGATAATTCATCTCCTGAAAAACAAAGGTTGTTTGTGCTACTATATGGTGAATATGTTTTATATTCCCACAGCAATTCCGTGTTTGCTTTCTAAAGTGTTACAAATTTATGTGAGAAGGAAGAGCTTGTTTAAGTTAAGTTGTAACAGCACTTCATGGTCAGCACAATGAAGTCCTTAGTCGCTATTGCCTCATTAAATAACACCTTCTACTAAGTGACTATTCTAGTGTATTCCAGTAGTTTTCTATATAATTTAGAAGATGCTTTTCATTCATAAATGAATACTTCCTGCAGGGTTATCTTCACTCCTTTTTTCCCTGCACCGCAGCGTAGGCTCCAGTGATGTATTCATACATGGATGCACATGAGAGGTGTTCAGCTTCTGTGTGGTTCTGGTTTTGCCCACTGGACCTGGAGACTGCAAAATGTGTGAGGTTTTTTTGTCCGCTTCCCGAAGCTCAAGCTCAGCCTCTTCCCTGTGCCACCGCTCCAGGCAATGCAGCAGCACCACCCTGTGGGAAATAACATTTCTCCCCATTTACAAGACACTGGGCGAGAACTGGAAGGCAGTGTTTGCACACAGCATCCCCGGGTCATACTGTGGTCCAGCGCAATCCTCCAGAGCCTGAAGAAGGTAAAGCACAATAAGTAGATTCCTTGCATCTCTGTGCCTCATGGTGAGTTTCTTTGACGTGGTGAAGATTGAGCCACTCTGACTCTGTAAAGTTCAGGCTCAAGTTTTTCTTGAAATATTTTACTGCTGCTCCTTATTTCTGCAAGGTTCATTTTCCAGGAGAGAGGCAGGAGAGGCTCTGGTGGTAGGGTGTGGAGGAGAGCACGGATGTGCCACCATGGCTTGCTGTCTTCAACCCTACTGTTGTTCCTACCAGCTTTCAGGAGTGGTGCATCAGTCCTGCTGCCAGTCCTTCCTGTTCTCCTCCCTCCCCACTCTTTCCCTAGGTAGGGCCACCTTTGTTTGTAACAGAAAAGCTGGCAGGTGGCTGGAAAACAAGAACAGATTTTGCCCCAGCCCTTTCTTAGAAAGAAGGTGTGGTTGTATTATGGACGCTGTTGAGCTCCTGATCCTTTTGCTTGATTTATGAAAGATTCTTTGAGGGAGAGCTGAAAGGGGAGAGGTTTCTTGGTGTTTCATGATCTGGCATCGTATTTTACGCTCCTTTAGGCCTGTCATCCTGTCTGTACATGGGACTGCTGTGGCAGGGCCAGGAATGCTCCAGAATGGCTGGAAACAAAACTGCGCATCCTTCCTGATGGGATCTGTCACTAGTTTGCTTCATTCTACGCTACTGGCTAGGGCTCAGAAGTGTATTGGAAGTACAGCATTAGTTTTCCCTGAGCACCATGATCTGTTTTACCAAGCTACAATACTATGGAATTAGGCCCAACTGTTGTAAAGAATACTGACTTTTAGTTGGATATCTGAAGACAATCACCTCCTCCACGCGTTCTCTCTGTCCTTTCAGCCCTTTCTTCCATTCATGTAGACTCTGTGGGCACCCACCCCTTTTCCCACGTGCCCCTTGCTTTCTGCTGCCCTGTTCTCCAGTGCTCGTGCAACTCTGCTCTGGCAGCGCTCTGCCCTCCCTGTCCAGTTCAGTACATTTCTTGGGTGTGTTTTCTATCCCTGGCTTGATTCGCAAGCACAGCCGCAGGTAGCCACCTCTTTGGCGTCTCAAAGATTGCCTTTCCTTCCTCTCCAGATGTTTGCTGTCGCCGTTCCTGAGAGTACGGTTTTGGGTAAACTAGATGGATGTTGTTTTGTGCTCGGTTTAATTCTTTGGTTCAACATCTCTGAAGCCAGCTTTGCTGAGAGTTCAGGAAAATAAATGGGGCTACCCCCTGACCCTTTCATACCCTACCAAAACTTTATCCCTGTTACTTTTTCAAATGGCCATTTCCCTTTCTTTCATCTGCTAGCATGAGGATTAGTCAGCAGAGAGATACCAGAAGCAACAGTTGATGGATGCAATGTTTAATAGTTCTCAACAATAACACGTTTTGTAAGCTTTCCAGTGAATTAGCCAAACAGTGGTTATTTTTCATAGTTAAACAATGTACAAGGTAGTAAACTCAACAAGTCTTCAACAGAAGTGTCTAATAACTAACACTAAAAAATATATTTTTTTAAAGACATTTGAAAAAGCATCAGAAAATCCATTTGTGCATGAGCATGCCTTTCAAGTGGATAGATGAAATACTACAATATGATTCCCTTATCTTTTTCTCAGTAAAAGGTAAGATCTCATTAGAAGGTCTGTGTTCTACAGATCATCACTTAAACACAACTTTTATACCAGTGTTAGCATTGAAGACTAAGATAGTTTTCCCAAGCATGCTGTCTGTTGGTGAATGAACAAATGAACAATCACCATCTATATTATCACCAAAAAGTGATACCACCAGATGTTTTATCTGGTTATAACTTCAACCTTTAAAAAAAAAAAATAAAATTTGAGAGTCTGTTGAAATGTCCTTGGGTTTGGGGTTTTTGTGGCATGAAGGATTTTTGGGAGCTTTAGCTTGAAATGGAAAGTCGTAGTTCACATAATGCACTCAGGTACTCTTCATTGTCGGGACACAGTGTAATGGCTTTCTCATAGCACTCAATTGCTTTATGTTTCTTACCGCTTAGATTATGAACAAGTCCAAGTGTACCAAAATCTGTTGCATCTCCTAAACCTCTCTGAATTCTCTGTTCCAACAATTTCTCCAGAGCATTTCTGCACTTATTTCTTCCATAAGACTCTCTTTCAATTTTCAGCCCTTCTAGGTAATACCTAATGGCTTCAGATTCCGATTTCATATGGAAACGCTGAAAATTGCCATAATGGTAGTAGAGTTCTTGTTTATCATCATAGAATAGAATATTTATCTGAAACGTTTTCTGAAATGTCTCTTCTGCTTCTTTATACCTCTTTCCTACTGCATACACATTGGCTAGGTCCTTATGGGCAGAAAAAAAATTTGTCTTTTGGTCAGTTGCTGTTTTAAGATGAAAGATGGCATGTCGGACAAGTTCCTCCACTTGCTCTTGAGGTGGATATCTTGTAGTTTTTTTCAATTGAAACAGCTTTGCTTTGTAGCAGACTCCTAGTTGGTGATGCAAGAAGGCAGATTTTGGTGTCACTGCTAGGGCCCTTTTCAAAATCTCCAGTGCTTTGTCCACTTCTCCTTTCCTTCTGTAAAATTTAGCAGCGTATCGCTGGACGTAAGGAAGATCAGGGGTTATCTGCATTGCTGCTTCAATGTACCTCTCCCCTTCATCAGCTCGCTCTAAGTCCTGAAGTTCTAATGCGAGTAAGGCCATAATGAAAGTATCCTTTGGATTCAGTTCCACTGCATGCTTCAGGGGCTCGAGGGATGGGCTTATATCTTCGCATCGTCTTTGAGAAAAAGCTTCCAAACGATACATTGCTATTGCATAGCCGGCATGAAATCTTGGGTTATTAGGTTCGTTCTTCAGAGCAGTTTCAAAGCAATGCTCTGCTCTCTTGTAGTATTTTCCCCCAAACTTTAATAATGCCCACCCTTGCTCAGCATAGATCTCTGGAAGCTGAATCTTCCATTGAGCAGTACTTGAAAGCTTTTTGCAGCTGTTTTCCACTTTGCTTATATAAGTTTGAGCTTCTTCATATCTCTTCATGTGGTAATAGATCCAGGCATAGTTCCCCCAGGTAACAAGAATTCTCCTGTCAATTTCATCTGGATGATTTTTTTTAACAACTTCTTCAGCTTTTTGGAGATTTCTCAGGGCTTCCTCATTTGAATCCTTTAGGTGGCATACATAGGATAGTAGATTATAATTTGTGATGTTGGATTCTGTGAAAAACTCGATCTGATCACCTATTGTTTCCTCTAGGTAATCGAGATCCACATCTTGCTTCAGCAGAGACCATGTAAAATGACATTCTAGCTGCAGCAGGGAGCTCTTCAAGGAATTCTTGGAAATGGTACTAGAAGAAATCAAAGAAAAACGTACTTATATTCCATTTACTTTTGCTACTCTTGTTTTTAAACCAGGCATGATGTACTTCAAAAGCAGGCAATACCTCACCTGGTGTCACTCGTCAACAATACTTCAAACAAGCCAAAGCTGTGGAAAGCCATTTGTCTAAGACCTGAATAGTTATTTTAGTAATTCTCCTTGCCAGTGTATGAGGGCACCTCTTGCATAGCAACAGAGCTGGTGGCCTGGATGTCAAAGAGGAGGGCTAGTCTCTAAGGTAAAGCTGGCACATCTCTGGGCCTCAAGAACGTATTTCCTATGCTGGGAACAATTGCTGAAACCTACCCACAAGAGGTAATCAAATAACAAAACTTCCCCCAGAATATAGAGAAAGTGATATAGTGCCTTTCCCATGTCTCTGTATATTTTATGGTTTGGATTATAAATTTCACTTCGAATTTTCTGCATTTGTAAATCCTTGTTTGTTAGATCATGGCACCATTTTTATGATTATACTAATGTATCAAGTAGCTGGCTCCGGGATCCTACCAGACTCCCCAGTTGCTGGCAGGTTGGGGGTACAGGCCCCCTGAGGCTGTAACCCTACTGCGCTTGCTGGTACAGACCACACAGTCACTCACTAAGCCTATGGATCCCTGGAGGATGGTTTTGGACATCCAGTAGCTGGTCAGGGATCCTCTCTCTAGCCAGGTGCCTCACCTCTAGATGCATGCACGCATGCATACAGACCAGACCTCGTTTACATACAACTGGTCCATAATACCCCTTTATCCCCCTCTATTTTTAAACATTTGTTCCTTCCCAAATCACCCAGATCCCTCGTGTCCCTGCCTTTGGTCTCCTCCCCAGACATCCCATAGTAAGCCTCGCGCGATCCCCAAATGTTTTTCCCTGCACCCCGTAAGGTGTCCCATATCCCTAGGCACTGCGCTCCCGTGGACGCCTGCTGCTGGGTGTCCCCCCAGCCCCTGGGGCTGAGGGTCCCCTGAGAGGACTGGCTGGGGGCTCGTGTCCCTGAGTGGGGTGCTGGGGAGCCCCCGCCTGCCCTTGTGCCTCTGAGCTCCTCCGTCTGCCTGGGGATGGGCTGATGGCTCTGGGGACAGGCCTGGGAGCAGCCGGGGCAGGGGGGCATTTGGGTTCCCTCCTCCTGCTGTTGCCTGCCTGTGCTCCGGTGTGGGTGTGCAGACCAGCTTTTAGCACACAATCTATCAAGGACAAACCTTTACAACACAAAGGAGATAACGCTTTAGTCCGTATTGCGCTCTCCTTTAAAGAAGGAATTATACACGACTTTATAACCAAGGCTTCTCTGTCAAATCCTTCTTTGTTAGAAAGACTTCTCTGCTCTCCCTCCTGTAAAACCTAGAGGGTCTAACAGCCTGTGTAGTACAACGTGTGCTGCTGCTCAACTGCACAATCATGTAAAAAAGATGTCTTTTGGGTAAAAAAAAAAAAAGAACAGGAGTGGAAAGACTGGAAAATTATGAGGAGGCAAATCAAGGAGGAATTGGGAAGCAATTCTTACAGGCTCTGGGACAGTGGGAAAGTCACCGGAGAAAGCGACATGGAATACATGTTTTCACCCAAACCATCTGACAGAGGTACTGGAGGAAGGTCAGACAAAACTGGTATTTGTAAGTGCTGTTAATGCACAAATTTGTCTTACAGACTTCTTTGCCTTTCTCAAATAATCTCCTCTGCCTAACTGATGGTTTTGGTTGGTATTAACAACAGTTCTTAATTAGACAGCTGTATGTGAAGTAACTACAGTTCTGGGATGAAGAGGAAGCGAGAGCAAGTTCCTGTTATTATCACTATCTTGTTAGAAACCTTTGACTACAGGTGAATACCACAAAACAGATATTGGCTCCCAAATCAGCAGGAATAGCTTGAAGCATTTAAGTGGTCCCATTCAATTCCAGATGAAACATATGTTGTTTTTTATTGCCTCAGCTGAGAACCATAACAATGTCCATGGCCGAGAAACAACAGTAGAGAGTAATTCATGAAAAGACATTTGTGGAAAACATATTCACGAACATCACAAAACCAGATTTGTGATGCAGGTTAAATACGGTTTAGCTTAGTTCAGCACATAAATGGTAAATGCAATTTCCAAAGTTGTCATAAACATCTTGGCTCTGCCCTATTTGAGTGTGTGTGTGCGCACACGCCTCTGTGCATGAGTGACGGTCTTCAGAAAATGTGACCCCCCCTCTTACACTCCGAGCTGCAGCCCAGAACCTGCACTGCCCCCTTTGCTGGTCCTCGCAGTGGTAGAGATCAGAAAGTGAATTCTCAAACGCATCGGCACCAGTCACCCATTTGGCTGGGCACCAGCTACAGCTGCAGCCTAGGTTTGATCCCTGACCTGCACCGCGCAGTTCTTCTGACTGTCAGTTCTGTTCACAGAGACTGGCCCTTGTCGGAGGAGCAATGACATTACAATATTGAATAGCATCCCTTATTTTGATTCTCCCAGTAAATATTTTCTGCTGTTTGGAGCCCCAAAGTCCCTCACTGCTTACATTTATGTAAATAATAAGGATTATTTTCCCATGGCATAGCAAAAAAGCATCTTTCAGAGACTGGGTTGCTCACTTACCTCATGGTTTTCCTTTTCTGCTCCCTTGGTTTTAAGGTAGCTTCAGAGCCAAAGGAGTGCTGCTCACTGTTGTTGTGCTTTCCCTTTTATGTGCTCTGGCCCTCATGTGATCTCTGAGTAATTTAACGGGAACCAGAAAGTGAAACTTCAGCTTCATCTCAGTTTCAGCTATGCCTGAATCTGCAATAGAAGCTGGAACAGCCGCCAGTAGGGGAATAGAAACCTGAGTCACTAAGCTGCTTTTTTCAGCCTGGCTCTGTGCCACGCGTTACGTTGCGTTGTGGAGAATGTGGCAACAGCTCCTAATAGCTCCCAGCGTTTACTTTGTTCAAATCCAGAGGCATCTATGATAAGGAGAATATTTCAGGCTAGTACAGGCTGACCTGGTTATCATGCATGGGCCGGGGGAGGGTCATTTCCCCCGCCCGCCTCTGCTGGTGCATCTTTGCACACTTTTGCACCGTGCCTTAGGCTCCCGTTCTACTGGTATGGTGTCATCCACCTAACGCTCCCACAACGTCTTATCGCCCCTGCCTGCACTCCTTCACCCTGCGTCTCCCCATCGCAAGGTCTCTGCTGTTGTGCCAGGCCTGTATTTCTCCACGCTACGGCGCTGTGTCAGAGCATCTCACCCCGCCTACAACAACTGTTCCCTGCTGCTCCCTACGTGAAACTGCAGTTGTACTGTACAAAGATAAACGAAACTAAAACAAACGAGGAACAGTCAATTCGAGAAATTGCTGTCGCCGTTGTGCCAAGCAAAACAAAGCTGCAGGCAGGTCAGGACAAGCTCAAACGGAGCACACCTGGCAAGCCGCCGTCCCGAGGCCGTGCAAGCTCGGTGCGAAGCTTATGGCCTGATGCTAGCAACAGCGGCGCCGTGTTACAGGGCTACGTGTTAACGAAGAGATGGGGCATGGGTTGGGCACCAGAGCACCTATGGATATACACAACTCACTGATGCTTAGTTTAAAAAAAAAAAAGAAACAAAACAAAACCAGCAGACCTGGCTTGATAAAATTGATTTTACAGGTAACAAAAAGATCAAAGAAATAGTATCTAACATACATAAATGGCACTCTATATAGGAAATTCAGATGTAACCTGAAGTTGCAAACCAGCGAGGAAAAAGCAAGGTGTAAAAGTGTGTTAGCAAACATTTAAAAATGACCCAAAGTGGATCCTGGGGAGAGGAAGAAGAAACCACCATCGTTAGCATCACATTTCTCCCAAGGATGGATGCCAGTGGCTGATTACTGCTGCCGTTATTCCCTCCAGCAGCCCGACGCTACTGATGTGAATGCCCAGAGGAGCAATCTCTTGGGGGAGGAATAGAAACTAAGAAGTGTCCATGCATGCCTCTGTGTGTGTAACAATTTTAACCATAATATTACTATTATTGTGACTTTTTCTGTAAATAAGCACTTTAACTGCATTACTATTTCTTTTTTTTTGGTAATAATTAGATCTAATGATAATTCTTGCATTAGACTAGGATTTTCATTATACTAACAAAAAAAAATCCTGTCTTTACCTATCTATATAAGATTTGCTTCCTCTTTACCTGTAAACAAGATCTTTTAAGTAACACCACAGAACCCCTCTCCACTCTTGAATCCATTCCATTTTAAAATGTGAGAGCATCTTGTTAAAAAATATGTTTAATTAGATACTGTCTGATGTCCTTTCATAATTAGTACCTGTAGAATTTGAGCCCCCCCCTTTTTGCAGGAACAAGCAAATAAAAATGCATATAAGGGTGTCTCACAAGGCTTCTCATTGTTCCTGGGATGTGACAGTGTCAGGTCTGCTGGTTTTGTGAGATTTTTAGTGGAGAAAGCACAAGGTTGTCCCTCTGTCCTAACAAGCCAGAAAGTCATTTATATCTGTCATGGTTTCAGCTGGGATAGAGTTGACTTTCTTAGTAGTAGCGCGTATAGTGCTGTGTTTTAGGTTTGGAAAGAAAGCGATGTTGATCGCACACTGATGTTTTTGGTTGTTGCTGAGCAGTCAAGGCCTTTTCTGCTCCTCACACCACCCTGCCAGCGAGTAGGCTGGGGGTGCACAGAAAGTTGGGAGGAGACACAGCCAGGACAGCTGACCCCAACTGACCAAAGGGATATTGCATGCCGTGTGATGTCATGCTCAGCATATAAGCTGGAGAAAGAAGAAGGAAGAGGGAGACATTCAGAGTTATGGTGTTTGTACGCGTGATGGAGCCCTGCTTTCCTGGAAATGGCTGAACACCTGCCTGCTGATGGGAAGTAGTGAATGAATTACACAGAATCACAGAATCACCGGGGTCGGAAGGGACCTCTGGAGATCATCTAGTCCAACCCCCCTGCCAGAGCAGGTTCACCTAGAGCAGGTTGCACAGGATGGCGTCCAGGCAGGTTTGGAATGTCTCCAGAGTCGGAGACTCCACCACCTCTCTGGGCAGCCTGTTCCAGGGCTCTGCCACCCTCAAAGTAAAGAAGTTCCTCCTTGTGTTCAGATGGAACTTCCTATGTTCAAGTTTGTGCCCGTTACCTCTTGTCCTATCACTGGGCACCACGGAAAAAAGACTGGTCCCATCCTCCTGGCACCCTCCCTTTAAGTATTTGTAAGCATTGATGAGATCCTTTCTANCTGACCCCTGGGGAACACCACTTGTCACAGACCTCCAACTAGACTCTGTGCCACTAATCACAACCCTCTGAGCTCTATCTGCCAGGCAGTTTTCAATCCACCTCACTGTCCATTCATCCAACCCACACTTCCTAAGTTTGCTTATGAGGATGCTGTGGAAGACGGTGTCGAAAGCCTTGCTGAAGTCAAGGTAGACAACATCCACTGCCCTCCCCTCATCTATCCATCCAGTCACACCGTCGTAGAAGGCTGTCAGATTAGTCAGACATGACTTTCCCTTGGTGAACCCATGTTGACTACTTCTGATAACCTTCTTTTCCTCCAGATGCTTTGAGATGATGCCCAGAAAGAGCTGTTCCATCATCTTTCCAGGGATGGAGGTGAGGCTGACTGGCCTGTAGTTTCCCGGGTCTTTGTTCTTGCCTTTTTTGAAGACTGGAGTGACATTGGCTTTCCTCCAGTCCTCAAGCACCTTGCCTGTTACTCCAGGACCTTTCAAAGATGATGGAGAGCGACCCTGCCAGCTCTCTCAGCACTCGCGCATGCATCCCATCAGGACCCATGGACTTGTGGATGTCCAGAATTCCTTGTTTTACTTTGCTTGTGCATGCAGCTGTTGCTTTACCAATTAAACTGTCTTTACCTCAGCCCAAGAGTTTTTTTACTTTTACACTTCCGATCCTCTCCCCCATCCCAAGCGGGGGGAGTGGGCGAGCAGCTGCGTGGTCCTAGTTGCCAGCTGGGGCTAAACCACGCCATGCAAACCTCATTATCAACTCAAAACCGATGCTGCCGCCACCACGTTCAATCTCTGCAATTATACACAAGAATTAACAGTATTCCCTGTTTTTATTTATAAATGTATGTAATCTCTGACTCCCAATTTGTATGTTTTCAAGAATTTTAGGTTCTGGCTTCTAAAAGTTTAACTTCTTTGATATGAACAGTCTGTATCCCCACCCTCACCAGTATGTAGGAAGCATCTACATAGGCTGGAGTGAACCTCTGGATCTGGAGGTGGTAGGCTGCACTCATCCTCTGGGTTTGGCCAGGTCGTGGCTCTGTCTGTCTGGCTCCAGCGACCTTCGAGCTGTTAAGGGGAAGCTGGGGCAGCCCACAAGCTGCTGGGGAAGCGCTCTCTCCGGCAAGGCTCCTGGCGGTGTGGAGAGTTTCAGCCTGCATGGAGTGCATTCCCAGCATGCAGGGACTCTTCAGGATAAGGCTGTCATTTCCCTTTTTTCCCTTCTTTCCATTTCCCTTCTTTCCCTTCCCCTTTCCTCATCTTTTAAAAACAAAACAAAACAAGCAGTCTTACATTTGAGAACTTATGGTTTCTACAAGAAACTGGAGAGCCTTAGTAACACACACACACATCTTGTGACTCACTGAAGTGATTTTTTGTGTGGGGAGCTGACGTTTCAGAGCTCAAGATAAAGGTTTGTACAGCTACTACTCTGAGCAGCATGTAACATTGGTAAGTGGTGAAAAGAGACAGTGAATGGGGAAGGGAAAAGGATTAGGGTATCTACACAGATTCATGTATTTTATGGAAAATACAGGTTGCAGGTAGTTGTAGAAAAATGTATTTAAAAGATTTCTGCAAGGCTAAAATCAAATGTGGACACTAATGATTTACTATGCTACTAAGTACCTATGGGTTTCTTGTCTCTGCTTCTGTCCCCGGTGTCTGTTTTCCTTGGTACCTAGCTTGGTACATATGGGAAAATGCAGGAATTTCCTTCTGGAATGCAAAAGTTTGCGCTAGTATCCGTATTTTTATAAATTCAGTTTCATCTATATGCTTTGGTTTGACACCAATGTCTATTGAATAAAATAAGTGCAGGAAAGTGCTTAAAACAGAGTAAGGGAAAGTTAGAGACTAGTTATGCCATGCCTTTCTGCAGCCGTCTCTGTAACCCGCTTGGCAGAGCACAGGGAAATTCAGAAATACGTCTACAGCCCTGCTGCTTTCACTTTGGGTATGAGGGAGAGCTGCATTGCATAGCAGCAAATGAAAGAGCTTCTTGGAAAACACTCCTCCAGAAATGGGCTGGAAACAACAACTGCATTCATATTTAATACAAAGACTTTGTTTCCTAGAGTGTTCTGCACATATACAAGAATAGGGAACGGCCTCAGAAATGTCTACACATTTTAGGGAGAAAACTTGTATCTGTACATTTCCTTGGAGCTGAAATGGATACCTGCTGACAAAGAATTCTCCCCTGATATCATTAGCCCAGCCAATTGCCTGAAATGCAGGTTTCATTATTAAAACAATGCAAATGAACAACACCATAATAAATGACAGGATCACTTTAAATATCCTATTTTATGCTGGTTTCAGTTTAGGCTAGGTCAGCATATAATTACTATGTTTGACAGCAGCAGTCGTAGCATTTTATAACTTGGGTTTTCCTCTAGGCAGGAAGAGCACCTTGTAATTAATTTGACAGAGAAATATTTTTGCTATCCAAGTTCTTTAAAACCAAATGACCCTAAGAAACGGGATCCAGGAATGCAAAGGGTCGCATAGTGTCACTTGTATCCCTGTATGAAAACAAGCGGATGCTATGAAAACTTCAATGATTTTTCAATTAAAATCTTAATGCTTTCTAAATAAAGAGAAACATTTCTGCTCTTGACACACTCCAGTGCTGTCGCTGTGTATTTTGTATCAGGTTTCTGTAGTATTGAGGGTATGACTATGGACCTGGATGTAGTAACGTGAGTATTTGTATCGTAAGATTGAATTTGGTCCAAGTTTTTGCAACGCTGGTGACGCGTCCCCTGACCGCAGGCACGCTTCTCTGGGAAATTACAGATACGCAAACGCAGGGCCCGTTTGTTGCCCCAGAACACGAAGGCAAAACCAGTTTGCAAGAAGCTGTGATGATAACCCTGCTGGAACCGTGTGCCCGCATCTAACTTAAGCCCAACTGTATCAGATTTGATATATTTAGACTATGCTCAGAGACGATGGATGGATGACCTGTTTGTGTAAGAACAACAGCGACTGCTGACAACGCCTTGTGAGGACCGGCTCCTCCCGCGGTGCAGGCGCTCGCCACAGTGGCCAGGCATCCCCCGGGGCTGCTGCCGCTGCGGGGAGCGGCCGTGGTGGGCGAGGCTTCCCCCCCTCCCTCCTGCTGCCGCCGCCGCCTTCTCCCTGGAGGCTGCGGCGGGATCGGGGCGGAACACAAAATACACCCTCGCAGGGCGGCACGACGAGCTATGAGCTGAGAAACGCTGAATCACGCCGGCTCAGGCAGCCCAAGGCCGCGCACCCCCGGCCCGCCGGCAGGGAGAGGCAACGCCGGCTGGGGGCTGCGCGGGGCTCGGCGGCCACCCCCTCCCGGGGCCGGCTCCCGCCCCGCGGGGCCCGGCGGGGTGGGCCGGGGNTCCTCGCCCTGTCAGCCGGGCGTCCGCCCCCGCCCCTGTCACGCGGTCCCGTGCCCGCCGCGGCGCCCGGCGGAGGCGGCTCGTAAGCCGGGTTCTGCTTCGCCGCGGCCTCCCGCCTCCTTCCCGCGGGGCCAGGATGCGGGGCCTGGTGGTCGCCGCTTTCCTGCTGCAGAGCATCGCCGGATCGGGCGCGTTCGCCAGAGGGCGGAGAAACGTGGACCCCGAAACGAACATGAACATCGTGAGTGGCGCGGCGGGGAGGGAGCGGAGAAGTGCCCGGGGCTGTCACCGGGTGTGGCCGCGGGGCCGTAACGGGGTCGAGGAGAGGAGCGGAGGGGTCCGGGCGGCGGGCGGCCCCTCTCCGGCTCCACGGGCCCGGCCTGGTGCCTGCCGCCCTCCGCAGCCGCGGGGAAAGCCCCGGGAGGCTGCAGCCGCTGGCCGGCCGTCAGCCCGCCGCGGCTTGCAGCCTCTGCCGGTTCCTCGTCTTTCGCTTCTCCTCCTTCCAGACCCTTCTTGGTCCCCGGTTGCCTGTGGCTGAGCCCTCTCGCGTATGGTCTGGTCCAGACCTGTGTTTTTTGGTAGATTCGGGCCACTCTCTTGCCTAACTGCTAGAAAAGAGCACGCTCACGAAGCGTACCTGTGCTGCTAGCGCGACGCTCCCGTGTGCCTACCCACTGCTGCTTTTCTTCCCATTTAGCGTTTACGCTCTTAACTTTATTGTCCTTCTGCCGCAATAGCCAACTCCAGAAAATATTTGCTATTAGTAGCTGGTATTAGTTGCTCTTTCCTCTGCTGCATCTAAACTGTGCCATTTTTTCACACGTGCGAGAAGGTATTTCAACCTAGAAATGCTTAAAGTCTATAAGAAAACAAATGCTTGGGTCATCAGTATCATCTAAATATCATTTTGAGGACTGAAAATAGTCATTAGTCTAAGGATAATAGCATTTGAATGGAATTTAGTCTTGGGATAATTTTGGAATGTTAATGTTGCTGTGGATAATTAAAGATATATTTAAAAGAAATAGCATGTTTAATTAAATGCTCTTTCTCTTCCTTGGCCAGAAGCCTAAGAGTGGGACTCCCACCATGTTTTGCATTTCTTACATTTTCTCAAGGCACAGTTGGTGTCATAAAGCCGATTAAATACCAGGTTCTCTGTCCTGATGGAGTTGCATCAAATGAAAATAACATGAAGCCCGAGACATAAGAGATGGGAGATAAACCTATTAATGAAATCATAGTGTTAAACAAGTGTGGAGTTTTTTATTATTATTTTCTTGTTTGGCTTGTCAGCAAAGTCACTTAAAAGCTCTGCAGCAGACAGAAGGTTTCAGGAGAAAGGTGAGTAAGAAATGGCACAGGAAACTCCAAGCTGAGATGACAATGTCAGCAGCTCGCACATGTGAAGAGTGTGACCTTCGTGTTTTAAAGCTGCTGTGTTTGTGGTTCATTTCAGCACATTACCAAAACAGGATTGTGTCCTCTGTATAACAGAGGATTCGGCAAAAAGTTCAGATATAAATCTGAAATTTTTTCAAAGAAGCCTTTCCCTTCGGGAGAGATGAACTCTTCCCTCCTTCTCTTCTTCCATATGCTGCTGTGGTGCCAGTGGCTTTTTGCTGTCCTCACTTGTTTGTGACTGGAAGGTACTGCTTTCCTTGAGAGCAGACAGTGGTTTCAATTTTTGTCTGCCAAATCCACATCTCGGTGTTTTGCCCTGTTATCATAACCTCCTTTTCAACGCTTCAATCTCTATTCTCACTGTAAGCAGCACATGAGTAACTAATATGACAGTGGATGGGGACAGGCTAGGGCGTCCTCCCAAATCCCTAGGATAAGGTTTGTGCTCTGGCTAGATCCTGACTCCATACGGGAATAAGTCTCATAAGAAAACCTGTCTGCATTGAATAGGCGGGTGGTATGGCACATTCCTACCACATGCTTTAATTTCACATCGCCAGTCTTTGGAAGGAACCCAGAGCACTTTGCACATGTTAATGAACTGAGGAGGCTGGCAGTCTGACTCCAAGGCGGTTCCTTTTCTTTCTTCAGAGTCAAATTATTACCTTCAGGGGATACCCTAGTGAGGAGTATGAAGTGACAACAGAAGATGGGTATATCCTTTCCGTTAACAGAATTCCTTATGGAAGAAGAGGCCGAGAGAGGAGCAAAGGTAAGATTTATGGCTGCTTGGTAAAATGGGAAGTCATGAAAAAGCTCTCTTTGATTTATAAAACTTTTGCTCCTGTAGTAAAGGATTAAAGACTATATGACCTATGCAGTTGGGATGTTTTACTGGTGAATGTTGTGGCCAAAATAGATTAGGCACAGGTAGGGTGACTTGAGTAAAGGAAGGGAGAAGGAGTTAGAAAGCTGTATTTTCCTGGCATTGCCTTTTTGTGACATTAATACTAGCCCTTCATTGTTATTGATTTTATGAGGGGCTGAGAGGCCTGGATTTTCTAGGAAGTGGAAAATAAGGGTTGAGATTTGTTGGGTTTTTTTAAGTAATAAAATCTTTTGAAAAGAGATTGAGCGTAACATTATTGGATTATTTCAAACCCCATTTTTAAAAATGCTTCTTTATAACAAATAAGTTTGTTAAAAATGCCTGACCATTTTCAGAAGTAGGACTAGTTTACATGCCTGTTTTGGTGAAATATAACTAAACTACAAGAGCTCCCGCTAGAGTGTTCACAAAATGATTATTGCCTGATTTCTACATAAAATAAGAATTTGTTAATTTTAACCTCTCTGAAGCTCCCTTTGTGGTAAGGTATAAGCCAGACCAATACTGCATACTACTGGAAGGTGATATTTGACACAGCTGCTTAAATAGGTAAAACAATATAATAAGGTAAAATCCCTTCAGAACATCTTGTACAATACATTAAAAAACATTTTGCAGATTAGGATATGTAACAGGTAGTTGACAATAGTCAGCCCAGAACAGGTTGTTTTATGGATGTAATTTGATGGGGGACTGGGAGGAGCGTTGGCATGTGCCACCAGAGCACTGTTAGAAGCTGTGAGAATTACTGTGGAAGCTGGTATAAAACCATGGAAGGAATGCAGGGGCTGTACAGGTGAGGAGGTGGGGGAGAGGAAGGATAGGGGGAATGTAAGCTGAAACTTAAGGGAGCAATATGGGCAAAGGTTTTTTGCAAGGACTGAATGGTGGAATGCTTTAAAAATGAGACAAATGTATGTGGAAGAGGAGAGACATGTAGCCTTTGACTTGCTATCCTCCTACATTGCATATGGAATTAACAGTGTATTTGAATAGCGATGGCTGAATTTGGTATCAGTCTTGTCACCACCCCTTATAAAAGATCCCACAGTCAATCCCATGCATACAACAGCAGCCTGTTTGCATAGAAACTGTACATTTTTCTAAGGACTGCCGCAGAACCCTTTGGACTGAAAAAACCTAGGATAAGAGGTAAAAACATGGAGCTCACAAAAGAGTGTCCGGTAGCCTTGGGTGTGAACAAGACCTGTGGAAAAACCCTCTCCTCTGCCAAAGGCCAAGCAACAGTCTTCCTGACCTTATCTGTTGGTTTTGTATGAGTTAGGATGTTTGCACTGTCCGCTGTCTCTTACAAGATGGGTGTGTAAAGATCAGTGCATGGACGAGGCCAGTCAAACCTGGCAGGTGTCTTTGTACTTAAGAATTTCAGAGAAGTCCACGGGAAAAAGACAGGCTGCCCTTGTACCTGTTGATTTTGTCAATTTTGTCAAATCCTTCATTGATGACATAAGCAAACAGAAGTTTCCTGACCTGTGGGAATTCTCCACATTCCCCTTGACACACCCTCGACCCCAAGTTCACGTTTTGCAAACTGCTTTAATTTTAAAAACAAGGATTATTGAGCACATTTGGGGAAGTATGATCTCCTAGAAGAATGAAGATTTCAAAGTTCATGTTGATCTTAAGTTTTTATAGACTTGGTATCTTTTCTCAGAAAGATACCAATGATGTGTTACTGCTGACTTAACGCATATATGCCATAATTCTTCTTTTGCAATACCTGCATAATGTGAATATGATCTCTTGGAATTATGTATCACATGATGTTTTGGAACAAAACCTACAGTTCTTGAGCTAAAAAAAAACCAAAACAAAACAAAAAAAAACAACTGAGGAAAATGTCCAGAGAACCTAAAAGCAAAACATCAATGATTTTTGGGTTTTGTATTAACTAGAAATCTAAAACAACTGCATAGCATGGGTAAGAAGGGCATGGAAATAAGTCTGTCTTCAACTTCTTGGGGGTGGAGTGAAGAGAACAAAATGTTCTATAGTGGAAAGAGCAGTTTAAGGATCTACCTTTCTTATTCCCCCTCTGGGGTTTTTAGGATCAGAGGTGATACAAAATTATTATTGTCCAAGTCAGTTTGTCATAAGATTGTGCAATTCATGTGCGGATCTGATGACTTCTTGGTAAAGTGAAAAAGGAACTGGCAGAAATTGGAGGTTAATAGGAGAACAGAATTAAAGCATTAAAGCATTTAAACAGCTTTCCCCTCCCTATATCATGAAACATGCAAGTAGCAGCTTGAGGAGAGCCTGTTCTTCAAAAAACCAAAAGTTGGTTGATATGAGTTCAGTAAAAGGGAAGAAGATATCAAAGCTAAAAGTGAACATTACTGAAAACAAATCTAATGTTAGGCTTGAAAATCCTGCACACTGCTCAGATGGCAATGAAGTATTACTGCATCAGAGTAAACAGTAGTGTTGAACTGTACTGTGTCCAGTGCCAGTTTGGCACTGCTGGAGATTTGCTCTGGTTGCAGGGACAGTATGCCACAACATGGGTTGTTTTAACAAAATGGGAAAAGCAGGCACTGAAGAGGTTCCTCGTCACAGGTATGAAGGTTGCCAGGAGGGAGGAATATTGCTAATTTGGATTTTAGAACTCACAGCAACCATTTATGGACATGACCTGGAATGGAGAGTGTAGGTGGCTGAAACAGTTGTGATTTGGCTGTTTCTGCTGAAAGATCCAAGTCTAAATTATCAATGGAGGAAGTATTGCATGAGTTTAGTATTGCAGTAGAATGATGTGTCATCGGAGGAGGTAAATTCCTGAGTAATCTCTGGCTTTGAGCTAAAGTTAGCATGTTATCAGATTTCAGTTATTAAAGCAAAAAAAACCCGCCAAACACCTGTGCTACTGCAAGATCCAGGGACAGGTCTTTGGATTTTCTGAAGGTCATGTTCCTCCTAAAGGATTATATGTTGATTTATTTTCTTTGTGTAGAAGCAGGAAACTTCATTTTTTTAAAATCTGCATTCCACATAAAGGCATCATTTCCCTTTTCAGGATGGGGAAGTCAGGAGAGGGGCTTCCTAAGTTCCACATGGGTCTTGACTGTGGTTGTTTTAACTATTTAGTCAAGAGGAGAAAGTCCTTTGAAACATAAATTCCCTTGTAGGCTACCCATACTGCTCTTCAGGTTCTGCCAGAGCTTTAGTAATGGAAGGGAGTTGCCTAGAGATAATATCAGTACCAGTTGCAGAGATTTCCACAGCTCAGCACCTTAATTTGGCATTGTCTTAACTGGAAAAGAAAGATCTCAGTAGCACATAAATGGAAATGCCTTCCTCAGGTTTAGGGGCAGGGCAAAGGGTCATAAGTAGTTTAGCTGTCTCTGTGTTTGGCCCACTTTGCTGAGTATTTGTGAGCTTTAAACAGCTGTAGGGGCTACCTGTATTTTTCTTGTAGCTCCTGCTTTTCTTACGTTTGCTTATTGCACATTTGCTGTCTGTTTTGGACTTCAAGGAGTCTTTTGCTCTAGTTAGGAAACTAACTACTTTGAAATTCTTCATGATAAAAAGTAGCTTTTTGTGAAAACGTGATTGCTAATCTTAGTAGATTAAGTCAAGTAGATTAAATATTCAAAGTGCAAATCTAAAGCAGACTTTCAGAAACTCACTTGAATTATTCTTAGTCATTCAATTCCAAATGAACAGGAAGCTATGATAAATGCTTTATTTTTCAGGTCCAAGGCCTGCTGTGTTTCTGCAGCATGGTTTGCTTGCAGATGCCAGCAATTGGATCACAAACTTGGATTACAACAGCCTCGGCTTTATGCTGGCAGACGCTGGCTATGATGTATGGCTGGGAAACAGCAGAGGGAACACCTGGTCCAGGAAACATACACACTTCACAGTGAAGCAAGAAGAATTCTGGGTTTTCAGGTATCCTCGTCTTGCTAGAGAAACCATAGAAACTACACGCGCTGTTTGCAAGCAGACTTCTCTTCCTGTCTTTGCCCATCGTCTTAGTTCAGTGAGATGGTGAATGTACAAGATACTGTTTTTCTGGTTACGTGTGCTGTCACATATGTAGGGACAGTGAAGGGGAGTTTCGTGGTCAGTATAGTGTCCCGCGACAGCGTTCATACGTGGTCAGGAGAACGTTAATTGCTTTCACTGGTGCTTGGTGTGAAGACTTAATCACCAGAGTGTTCTGCTTCATCCAAAGGAAGCTTTTCCTTATGTCCAGACAACTGATCTGCAGTGCAAAAAAGCTCTGTGCAGCTGTTTCACACTGATAACTTTACTTACACAACTGACTTTTTATCTTTGCTTTCTAGCTTTGATGAAATGGCCAAGTATGACATTCCAGCCTCAGTGAACTTTATTTTGAAGAAGACTGGCCAGGATCAAGTATTTTACATTGGTCATTCACAGGGCACCACAATGGGTGTGTGAATTCACTAGAAAATATATATGTATATTTGTTAGAATACATTGTGTTTGAAATTATATCAAGTTCCACATATGTGGTTTAACGATGAAAAAACAGGGCTTTTGAAACCTACTGCTTCTGTTTTTTATCTGCTTCCTGGAATATTCATCAACATTAAAAAGAAAACACTTAACCTTTGTGTGTTTACTTAAAGTGGGAAGCTGTTGAAATGATAAATTGAAGTTGCAGGTAGTCACCAGTACAGTTTTTATTAAAATAAATTGATGAACTGTGCATAATCAAACTAGAATCATCAGACATGTAGAATAAAGATTCCTATTTCCAGAATATTTTGCTGTATGTAAGGCCTGCCTCAGGTGCTTTTAGACCTGTAGGTAGAAAGAGCTGGAAGAGCATTGGGTTAGCTGGCACAAACTTGTTTTTCAGAACGAAACAAATCCTTCTGATTTGCCTCATGTAATTTGTGTTCCATAGTAACTAGATTAAGTTAAAATATCAAAACTGACCCTAGAGACAACAATCAAACTATTATTCTAAAAATACTTGTGCACACTGAACATATCTTAGATTTTATAGAATAGCTGCCAGGTAAAATTCTCATTAACTTGTGTCAGTGAGGTTTGTTAATTATTCTCATATTATTTACAGCTTTCATTGCTTTTTCAACTTTGCCACAGCTGGCTAAGAAAATCAAACTGTTCTTTGCCTTGGCACCAGTTGCTACAGTCAAGTTTGCCACTAGTCCTCTTGCAAAATTGGGAGTGTTTCCTGACCTGCTACTCAAGGTTTGTATTTGAGTGTAAATATTCTAAGCCAAATGGGGTGTCCCCCTTTCTAGTTGAAAACAGCATAGCAAAGAATGTTAATAGCTGTGATTAGATTAACATGTTTGGCAAGAATACTGGGCCAGTTTTTCCATAATAATGCTATGGAAGTAAGCAGTGGCTTCTCTGGCTTTACTGCTGTCTAATGAGACAAGTTGCATCAGTTTAAAGTAGTATATTACAATTACAACTTAATAGATGGAATAAAATTATGTTTTTCCATTTACATGTTTCTAGAACTTATGATACAGAAATCACATGATTAATTCAATAGCTGGTCTGTTTTAGAAGAGTCATATGATAGCTTTATACAGAATACTTTTGAATTGTCATGAACTTTAACAGATTTGTTACACAATTAACCACTTAGTATGAGAAGAGGATCCTTCAGAGGGTGATTAAGAGCAGTAGCTTTATTTAGATGCTGTGAATCATCCTCTGGAGGAGTTTACCTTTCCCCACTAACATCAAAGGGAACGTAGGCAGGCTGGCAGGCTGCAGTAAGTGCCTGAAGTCAGACATTGTGAACACCCTGCTATGTGTCATTTTTAACCATCGCTTTTCTTTCCACCACCCATGTAGATTCTCACACAGAGCTGTTTGTTCTGTGAGATAAGCCCTTCTCTAACTTACCTTGTACAGATTTAATGTGTGTCTGTTTGCATTATTAGTTCCCTGCTGCAAAGGCAGTTAACACATAAGTGATACTAACAATTGTGATCTCCTGTTCCTTGTGTGATGAACTTTGTCTCATGAGAATAGGAGCTGATCAGTGCCCTGTGCAAATGTTCATGTTGTGCTGAGGAACTTAATTCTCATGGTGACTTGCAAAAAACTGGAGTGCAGAAGTACATGACAGTGGCAAACCCATGGGTCAGGCGTATCTTTAAAGAGCTGTGTCCCTTTTAAGGAAGTTCTCAGTGGGTCATTGGACATTTTAAAAATACCCATCAAGAGGAAGCAGCTATTACAGCTCATGCAACTTGTTTTTCTTAGATGGTGTGAAGAGAGGAAGTTGCAAATATGAGGCCATTTAACATTAGCAGATGCAGCTTAAAATATTTTAGCCTTAAACGATTGTGATGACAAGAAGCTGTGTAGTACTCCTTTTAAGATACTGAATTTAAAACTGATTAGAATGTGAGGTTAGGTTTGGAATTCTTTAACGATAGTCCCAGTTCCCGCGTAATTTTTGTGGGGGTAATGGACTGCATCATTTGTAGCAGAAGCACTAACCATGACCTTCCCATTGGACTGTAAACAGGGTTGATAAGGAGATAAATCATTTTCATATGACACACCTGTCACCAGTGCAAATGAACGTTGTATTATAGAAACTAAACCCAGGTCGTTCTATGCAATTACATGTTTGGCCTATGTGTTTGTTATTTTGTAGGACATGTTTGGAAAGAAACAGTTCCTCCCTCAGAATTCTTTGCTGAAGTGGCTTGCTACCCATGTTTGCACCCACAGAATACTTGATGACCTTTGTGGCAACATATTCTTTCTTCTGTGTGGTTTTAATGAGAGAAACTTGAATATGGTATGTTTTGGTGACTTTGAATACCTGAGTTATTTTGAACTCCAACACAGTATTGACTATGTATCGCTGTACTGATTGTCCTTTATATGTAATTAGAAAAAAAAAAAGTAATGCCTTCTTCATCATACTGAGTTTGGACGAATATCTTTCCTTCGTGTAGATGTAGTTGCCCAGCTTGGATCGATAGAATTAACCTTTTAAAATGTTACTGGAAAGCTAAAATACATTATTTTAGATCTGTTGGGGAAGTGGGTAAGAGAAGTGAATTAATACGATGGTGCAAGTATTTAATTCCTTTTGCAACAAAGTGAGGAATAGAGGTAGAGTTTTCAACCGTTTTCAAGAGAACTGTTGAAGTTTTCTGGTCTCTTGGTGGATGTGTGCAATTATTTTCTCTGGGACCAATTTCTGACCCTGCTGATGGCTTCATCTGTGGTTCTAGTTCCAAAGGACTTGTTCATAGGACTTATTTTGTTATCTAAAAGCTAGTTAACAGCAACTGGTGTGAGAGCGCCTTTTTTTGTAATGCTTCTTGAAGTGTTTCTAACTCTCTGAGATCAGTAGAAGCTGATACCAGTTTACCCACAGGTGGATGAAGGCTGAGGATTTTTTTACTGGATTGAGATAGAATTAGCATCATTTTTTTTTCACCATTCTGTGTGCAAAAATGTACTTTTTTTTAATTTTATATCAGGGTGAAAGTGCAGGTTTTTTATGTTTTCTTGACCAGCACATAGAGTTTTCATGGTTTTAATGGTGGATAATATGTTTTTTTCCTGCCAGGATTTAAGTTTCCCCTGGCTATTTTGTAGTTCTAAACTCAAAGTATATGAAGCTCTGAATCACTTTGGACTGACAGCTACTAGTTTAGATGTAGAGTAACACAAGATTTCCCTGGAGGTCCATCTAAATATTAGTTAATGTACTCCCAATTCTTACAATACTAGCACTTTTTAAAAGATTTTCTGAATATATAAAAAATGCTTAAGGGATATCATTATCAGGTTCAAAGTTCAGCTTTAAAGTTCTGCAGTAAATTGTAAGTAATCCCCCAAATATTTCAACTTTTATATGTATCTATGGCTCCAGTTAACTTCCATTTATAACAGTTTTAAGAGGAATGGAAAATTTTCTGTTAGTTGCTGAAGAAACAATAATGGTTGCACTGTTGCACTGCGAGGAGTAAACCATATTAATTATGTTGTTGCAGAGCCGAGTGGATGTGTATTCAACACACTGCCCTGCGGGGACATCTGTACAAAACATGATCCACTGGAGCCAGGTAGAGTTTCCAGAATCTAAAATGTCTATGACTCTAGCTTGTTTGGAGAGTATTGATGTCTCTGATATTTAAATGGACTAAAATGCCAAAATATATAGGTAGCGTAGCCCAAGTGAAATTCTGGAACTGCCAGTTGTCAGAACAGCAACTGTTCACTGCAGCTGCTTTGATGATACTGACTTACGGTGGCTCACCCCTCTCCCCTATTTCTTTGAAGACAGGCTAACTGTAAGTGCTTCAGGCCAGCAAACAATACAACGGACTAACTTAAGGCAGAAATGTAACAAGTATTTGCTCCCCTTTCAGCAAACCCTGTTTTGATTACAAGTTATATTTTTAGCCAGTGAAAAGCAGCCGGCTTTCTGTTCTGTTCTATTGCGTTTGGCTTCATTTTCTATTTTATTTTGAATTTCAACCCAGTGCATAATTTCATGCCTGTGATGCTATTGTGCCTGAAGCTTGCTCAGCAGGCTGACAAATACAAGAAGACATTTGCCGTGGAAGCAGTGGTCGGTGCTACTTGTGATCTTGTAACTGGTCGTCTATTGAGAAGCAATGTGTTCTGCTGTACGTAGCTGTTCAAATGTTGGCTTGGAAAGAAAGTTGTGAAGACTTTTTTTCCCCACATCCCTGTTACATAGACTTCTGTTTCTGAAAAATAATAGGTGGTAAATCATACAGAGTAGACTTTCTAAGGAAGCTCCATGCTGTGTTCATATTCATATGCATTTAGACAGCAAGGTAAATATTTCAGAAGTAAGCACGGAGCTGCCACATCCTGGCTTTGGATACACTGAACTGTTTTCCTTAATCTTTCCTACCATTGCTATGAAAGAGTGTGAAAGCTTAAGGGGCAAAGTCTAATGGTACTGAATGTTAATGTTTCCCACTCCTGTGACACTGGGCAAAGCAGTGACACTTGTCCTTGTTAATACTTGGCATTTCACTGTTTCTTGTGTTAGTTGCTTTTGCCGGTTCTCCAGATGATCAATACTTTTTTATTCCAGCAATAGAAGTGTTGCAGTTCTTCTTTGTATGTGTGGATATTTGTTCATTTCTAGGCTGTGAAGACTGGGGAGCTCAAAGCTTATGACTGGGGAAGCAAGGCTGCAAATATGGCTCACTACAACCAGGTAGACATCTTTTATGGATATGTCTTGAGTGTCACAATAAAAGTCCTTGGGCACTTCTCTGGGTACTGTGTTTATGCTGCATGCTAAAGAGCCACTGTGTTGCCCAGTAATCAGACTGGAGATCTGCCTTTTCGGAAAAAAAAAAAAAAAAAAAAAAGACAAGACTGTAGAGCTTTGAGATAGCCCTAAGTCAGTATGGAGCCCACACTTGGATAGGAAGTTGTGATGGCACACTGTTTCTTGAGGGTGGTCCTTCCTGCCTAGATCATGAGATCGCACTGTGCTTCTCACAGTAGGGCATAGACTGTCAGTTCACGTGTATTGCTTATCTTCAGCCTGTTTAATCTCCATGCATGTTTGTTTCTAAATTGCTGTGTGCAATACTAAAAATATTTTGCCCCTTGTCACTTTAGTGACTGGGTAAGATTGCAGTATCATACTTTCAGAGTAGCAATCACTTCTAGTATTTGATTAGGGTTTAGAAATAACTTGAATGGGATGCGTTCTCTGAGACTTCTGCAACCCTGCTGTCTTGTAAACTCCTCAAACCACATCTTTACTGCTGTGCATGCTATAATATTGCACGACTCTTGGAGTTACATTTTCTGTTGAGTCAGGACTGCATCTCTGTCTCTAGCTGCCCAAGAGAGGAAGAGAAAATGAGAATCTGACACATTCTTCTTGCATTTGCTAGTATGTTACACTGCAGCGTAGTATCACACTGAAGACTTGTTCTTTCTAATGCTTTTGTTTTCACTTTCCCCCTCTTCAGTCTACTCCCCCTTTCTACAAAATAAAAGAGATGACTGTACCAACCGCGGTGTGGACTGGTGGACAGGACTGGCTGGCAGACCCAAAGGATGTTGCTATGCTGCTCACTCAGATCACAAACTTGGTTTACCACAAAAACATTCCAGAGTGGGAACATTTGGATTTCATCTGGGGCCTTGATGCACCTTACCGCATGTATAATGAAATAATTAACATGATTAGGAAGTATCTCTAAACTGGCATAGTATTTCAGAGTATTAGTTCACCAGGAATTCACCTTTTTGGAACATACGCTTTTCTGGCAATAATGCTACATTGCTTATTTATGATGCATTTTTAAAATGCCAGCAATGACTACTGAATTGGATTCATATTTGGTTTGGTTTTCTCAGTATTATTTTTCTCTCCTGCAGAAATCCTCATTGTATCCTGCTGATTTTGCACATGGTGGCATGGTACTCAAAAAACAGCAGTGTGACTCTGCACAAAAGGAGTATGCCACGTGCATATAAATTTAGTGACATGTCTGAAAGACAAGTTAGTCCGTTCAGCACCCCAGGTGCTTGACAATTAAAACAATAAGTATTTCACTGTGCATAAACCACTGCCATTTCTCAGTACGTTGCCATTTCTAGTACCTTTCAGAAGTGCTCCTTGTACTGCAGTGACCCATTTGGTGCTGGTACTTTAAAAAGCACTTAGTGGCTTTTTGCTGCGTTACTATTTTAGCCATCACATACAAGCTAGCTACATCAGATGACTTTCTTTTTCAATATTGCCCAGAAGAACTATGATGAAGCCAGAGAAGATGACCACTGTCAGTTGAAATTCCCTATTTTGGGACTGTTCCATTGCTGCATTTTTCTTGATTTAATGGTGTCCCTGAAGCCTTTCATGTTTCACGTACCAGCTATGGATAAGGATCGTTACTTGCCCTTGCAGATTCCTGGAACAAGAGAAATACCACTTTTGGTTAGCTTTGTCAATAGATTACGGCTTTCAAGAAGAATGATGTAACATACTCATGTTTTGTTTTCCTTGCACTGACCACTGGAAAACAAGCTCCCCCAGTGTACTACTGGTGAGGGAGGAGCCAAAGCATTAATTCCATAGCTTGAGTGATTTAATTTGTGTGGACTTTTTCCCTTAATCATGTGCTGCTTGAAGATCTGTTTACTTCTTAGCTGCTGATATGGTGCTTGCCACCATTGTGTTCAGGACCCATACAACACCTCGGTGAAGCCTGGCAGTATTAATGGCAATTTCCATTTGTCTCAGTTTCCACTTCAAAATGGGGCTAAGCCCCCAGTTAATGGGGGAGAGGATTCACATCTGCTTCAGGGGTCTGACTTTGGAGCTGTAATTGTCTGTGGTATAGGTGCCTTGCTCTTTCCATTGACTATGCAGAGGACATTGGCTCCTCTGAATTGCACGGAAGTTCCACGCCAAAGGTAGATGCATGAGGAATCTCCAGAGTCAGTTGCCTCAGTCCAGATGATAATTTCTGTGCTGCGGTTGCATTCAACCCAGATTTCTGCCGGTAATCCCAACAGGATAAAAAGCCTTTTCTACATGGCATAGAAAATAGTGCATTTTAAACTGAGGCAAACTTTTTTTTTGTAAAAAAAAAATTGCAAAAAGATGCATAAGCCATAAATTAGGGTTTGTTTGTTTGGGGTTTTTTATTCCTAATTCAGACTCAGGGAATCCTCGGGCTTTGTTTAAGGAAAAAGTGGCTCATGATATTTCAGTTACAATTCCTAGCAGGACCTCTAAGTTTGCTTTATATTTGTAGCAGCCATATTTACTTCACTTTGCTGTGCTGAAAGGAAGTTTCTGTAGGAATCCAAAGTGGCTAACTTAGCAGTTGTGAGGGTATGTGATACAGCAAGAGCCATGTTTATCATGTTTATTAACAATAAATATTGATATGCTATTTCAATAAACATGAGACCTGCTCGGAATTTGGAGCGCTGTGTTGTGTTTCCCTTCTTGTTGTTTCATGAACATGTGTGAATATTTGGGACAGAATCCAGAAAGCCAAGTCTGTTTTTCACACCTATTCATCCATAGAACAAGTACAATAAAAAAGTAAAACAGCCAAGTAAGCTTCCATTTTACTTTTGTCCTGAAAGCGGCTTTTCCTAAGCCTAAAAGGCCACTCATGTTGTTTTGGGGGACTTCTCTGAGACTTTTAAGTAAGGTACCAATTGTAAATAACTGCTCCCAAGACAGAGTCATTTTCTAAGCCTGCAGGTGAGGCTTCTTTCAAAACATTGACATGGTAGAAAGCTTCTTGTATCACATTCTTAAACCTTGGGTAATTGGATTGCTTAATGGACCGTCTGGTAATCTCATAAATAGCATTTAACCACATAGTAAGGCAGGGTGCTAATAACTGCCGTGGTATGTTTGACGTGGTCCCTCAGCTTTTGAGCTTTGGCATCTTCAATAATAAATATGCTCAGGCTGTACCTTTCTGTACATTCTGAAAACAGTAGTTGTGCAGGATGTATTAAATCCTATGTGTTGCCAGCTTTGTCAGCTGATGAACCCCCTGCGTGCCTGGAAATAAAGCCAGAACAGTGGAAGCTTTACACAAAAGCCATTATGGAGCTTCTCTGCTTCACTGGAGCAGGGATGGCTACGGGAATTGTGTGCTGTTCTTTCCCTGGCCTGCTAAAGTTACAAGCACTGTGTGACACAAACTTGTAGAGGTGTCAGTGGAAAGAAATGTGCAGAATAAGACACCCTGAACATAGAGAAGAGCAAGAAGCTTGGGCTAATAAGAATGAGCAGTGATGAATGGTACATTTTTCAAAGCAGATCTTAACCTACTTAGTGCCTGTTCTATAGACATCTTTATGCTGTAGGTGCATATATATGATGTTGAAGCTTGGCTGAACATCAGCGTTGTGTAATATAAAAGTGTACTAGCATAATGGAGGGCATCAGACACCTTCCTGCTGACTGAGTCTCAGCATTTAGTGACGTGATCAAACTATGCTAGAAAGCCAGAAGAAAGTAGTGCCCGTTCAGCTGTTGGATTGCCAGGCTTGCAGACCTGCGTGCATCTGAAGTGAATGCATGATCCAGGGCTTTGACTTAGAGATGTGCAACACAATTGGGCATACAAGGGCTTACGCAGACATAAGGGCATGTGTTTTTTTCCACATGTTGTTCTTGGAACTTGAACATGATCTTTTTATAGTCATCTGCGAGTGTATTCGCACTGCTCACGTCATACAGAAGGCCTAAGGATGGTAGAGTGGTATGTTGGTGGTGTGTACTGAATGGTGTACTAGCTCAATGCAGAGCATTTTTACACTATTTAGGGATTCTGTAGCTGGTGGTAACAATGGCAAGAGTTTACACATCAACTCAAACAACATAGAAGCGCTTCAGCATAGGAAGTGGTGGTAAAACAGAGCTCCTGCTCCCTTGCGCCCTGTAAGAGAAAGTTTGGTCAGCTTGGGCACAAAATGAGCCACTGTTCTATAGATTACTCTTTATGGTGAATGTGCCATCCAAAAAAAAGGAAACATGAATACCTTAATACCAGGAAAAGTCACAAATTAATCTAGAAGATATGAAAGAGAAACCTTGATGGAGGAATAGGTTTTCTGATATATACTAAAATGTGGATCTTCGTGGAAGATTTTCTTGTAATGAAAGCATTTATAGTGTCTTCTCCCTTTCAGTGAATGCTGCAGCATTGCCTGTCGTGAGAGTGCTAATAATGGCCTCTTTTCTCTAGTCACCCATTTTCAAATAACTTTATATGAACAAAATACTTTTGACATTGCTACCCTGCAGTCAGATTTCAGTGAATCATCAGTGAAATAAAAAATTACAAAGGTTGGATGGACAGTAGCCATACCTGTAACATGATTGCCTAAGTCTTACTTTCTGAGGATACTGAGCTGAAAAGTATCTATATTGCATTCTGACTCCTCCAGAAATCAGTGTGTGTAGTTGTAGAGGATGCGAATTAGTTTCTTACTACGGAATTACAAATTGTGAGTGAAAGAATTTTAGGATCTTTTCCTAATGGTTATTATTTTGAAAACTAAACCTGATAAGGTAAAGCTTGAGAATTAACAATTTACTTCATTGGCAGCTTTCCATCCTGAGCCATTGTTAGGAGTCAATTAAAAAAGCTTTGATTAAGCTTTCTTTCTATGTTGGCTGGAGAGGTTTTTCACTGAAGCTTGACTGGGCAGGTGGAGTGTTAGTATGAAAATATTTTGGTTAAGAAATACGTTAGCTCTGTTAAGAAAAGCATTTTGTGTTTAGGCTGAGGTTTTTCATCAAAACTGAATAGGAATGTGTTCTTCATCCTCACGTACTCAGCACACCCATGGGCGCAGGGTTCAGGCTGCTTACCCGGGATGTGAGGAGTAGAGGCTCATGTTCCTTCTTTGAATTCAGATCCTTGGACTTGAATCTCAGCATACCTAAACACGAGGAGGGAGTAGGCAGAAAAGACGTGCGTATGCAAAGCTCCCTCTTTCCCTCCCGACCCCTTGCACCTATAAGGCCTGTGACAGCTCGTCCTGCTGCAAAGCCGTGTATATTTTGTTATCCCTGGAAGTTTTAACAACGGCTAAGAAACGTTTCCTGGTAACCGTACCGTTAGCAGAAAGCAAAGCCTTGGGTCGGAAGCGGGAGCGGCGGGGGCGGCGGGCTGCGGGAGCGGCTCTCTGCGCTGGGGGGTGCTGTTGCCCGCGGAGCGGGGCGCAGCCGGCAGGGCGCGGGGGGGCACTGAGCGCCCTTACACCCGCACCCTGGCAGAGCTGCCCTGAGAACTGCTGAAGAGCGTGTCTCCTTGCACGCAGGCTCTTGCAATAAGGTGAGTTAGGATGTGAGGACCTCAGCTTTAGTGTGGTTTTTTCCAGCATGGTTCCAGTTTCTTTTAAAATGAGAGAAGGGACTGCCTCTGCCTCCTCTGCCTGCCTTTGCTCTGGTGACTGGCCTGCTTCCCTGCTACTGGCCTGAACAAGTCATCAGCCCTCTTCCCCAGCATCCTTTTTCTGGTCGAAGGCTCAGCATGCGCTGGGATGTTGCCTTAGCGTTGGTACAACAACAATCCTACCATACAGGGAGGGAGAAGAGCAGAAGGTAAAAAGGAATTTTGCCTCTGCTGCTGTGACATTAATTTCAGTGTGTTGATCCTAGTTTTCCCCCCTGCTCGCTATTCCTCCTTTTCCTACCCACTTAGTGTTTTGCTCCTTACCTCGTAGCTTGTACCTAACAGTGCAGCCAGGGGTAGGTGCTTGCGTCTTGTGCTCATGTGGAATCTATTTAAGACCCTTTGCGGGGCCTCATTCCAAACTATGTGCCCTTCAACCTAAACTCTGTAGCAGGAGTCTTGATTTTTTGAGAGAACCATTTAGAATCTTGTAACACATGGGGAAGTTTGGCAGCATCGTAAGTTGAGCGAAAAAAGCTGGGCTTGTATTGCTGAATTAAGTACAGAAAGGCTTTGTGTGTACTTTGTCTTTTCTTCACGTTGTACCTTGCGCTGACAAAGAAACCGAAGTGGAAAGACGTGGTAAGTGCTTTGCGGTGGCAAAGCCAAACGGCTTGAACGCAGTTTCTGGAGAATAAGGGTTCGCCCTCTCTAATGCCTGAGGACTCATTTTGCCGAGGCAGGCTCAGTAGCCCGCCGGGGTAGCCTTGCCCGCCCAGCCCGCAGAGCCCATCCTGCGGAGCGCCAGCAGCTGGGCTGCCGGCCCCACGGCGTGCCCAGCCCCGCTCCGGGCTGGCCCAGGCTCCCAGGTAAGTTCTGCTCGCCTTGAGCCTTGCTCGGGCTTGATGTTGCGGGATATACTAGTAACAAGACTGCAGAATTCCGTTATTTTTCCTTAAGGGACTTAAGAATATTTTTCTATGATCTAATCTGCAGGCAAAATGCCTATTCTTTAAATTTTAGCAGTGTTTCTAAAACTTCTTGAGACTTTGCATGCCTATTAGGGATTAGTCGGAGGAGTGCCTTTAGGGCAGCTGAGCAATTTCTGCCAATCTCCCTTTAGGCAGGTTTGGAATACATTATAGAATAAATTCAGTCCCTGCATAATTCTAATAAAATAGAGAATCACGTATCCCATCTGTGAGGCTTAATTTCTGACTGTAACTACATAAATCAACAGAAAGCATCTCTCACAAGAATATTTTCTGACCCAGACGGTGATTGAGTTACAAATGCATTTTTCATGTCCTTATTGTGAAATGGAGGTCAGGATAAAATACAATCAGGAGATTGAAATGAAGCTCTTGGATATAGAACCTCATCCATTAAATTAGTGTCTCTCACTGGTTTTTAGTTTCACTGCATTTGACAGTCTGAATTAATTGAGTTCAACAGAACAGTCTCGCAACAGCAGAAAATCTGAATCTATTTCTAAAATGTATATGCAACAGGTAGAGTCTTTGAAGGCTGTACCATACCTGTTTCCAACAAATAACTTCTGATTGCCTGAATAATAGCACAGGTAATGCTACTGTTTCAGTAAACTCCTTGAAGTCTAAGAAGAGACCAAAATCTGCACTTCCTTAAGAGCAGAATCTCTTGAAGAGAAAATAGTTGAGACTGAAAGCAAACTTTAGGAGTCCACGCATAGTTCAGAAAAGGTCACTGCTAATTAATCATTCTCAATTATTGAGAAGCAAGGAAATTCTGTCTCCCGTCTCCCCCCATCCGATTTCTTTTCTGAACAGCAAAGAAATAAAACCATCTGAACAAGCTAATAAAGTCATCCAGGAAGTTGAGCTCATTTCCAATATTAGAAGAAATGCTTGTACCTACAAACGAGGTGAGTTCATAGGAAGCTGATGGCAGGCTCTGTTTCCCTAAATGTTCAAAGCTTTGTTTGTCTCTTTCTAAAAGCACAAAAGAAGTGATGTCTTAGTGGTTAAATGAAAACCTCCATCATTTACCCCTAAAATACTTTTAGCAAAATAGAAGTGTTGGGAGTCAAGCCTGCCAGCTTCTGTCTGCTGCGTGCTTGCCTATGGTCAAAGGAAGATCCTTTAAAGGACATAGATCTAACCAGCAGATCTCTTAATTACAGAAGTTAGTTTGATACTTGGATAAAGAATGATTTCCATATCATATTGCTCAAAGAGCTGTTGAGATGTGGAGTGAATATTGTAATAATGCAATAATACTTGTCACTAAGTATCTGTTCGGAAGCATAATGAGATTTTACCCCAGCAACTGGGGGATATTTGGTTCTTCAAAAGTTGTTGGCTCAATTTTGCATCTAGACAACTCAGGTGGATTTTGCCAGGTCAAGTAGATACAGGAGCATAAAGGAGAATATGACCTCAAAAGTAGATGGAAATAAGTCACAGCCACCACATTCAGACTGGAAGCACAGTGTAGGTCTCCTTAAGGTTTTGACTTAGCCTGTTGGATGCCTGAGGGATCATTAAGAAGATGTGTGTTTGCACACATCCATTACCCACCAAACATCCACAGGTCAGACCTGGGGTTTAGGTACACGTACATCTTCGGTAGTGGTCACATAAAAAAATCAATGGTAGTTTGTATTTCCTTACCTATAAAGGCAAAAGGATACAAAGGATGACACAATTCAAAATTAGTAAGAGACAGCAGTTTTTCAAGTGTGTGCACTAAGTGGAGTGGAAAACATTCCTACCCTCTTTCTCTGAAGTCCAGTGTTAGGCTTCTGCATTTCTGCTTATTTTTCCTGTCATGCAAGTCTCTTGTCGAGCTCCAGTGATTACCCTCACCAGCTAATTCTCTTCTGAGATTGTAATGCATTATACCACTTCTGTATAACAGGAAAGGCAACTTCCTCTTTAAAGCTACGTATTACTAAGTAAGGAGGATTTCTGATGGGCGGAGTTTTCCCTTGAGCAGGCTAGATAAAAGCTTGCAGGATTTACAGACCTCTCAGACCGCAATCAGCATGAACTGCAGCCTGCCAGACAGAGTGCTGCTCAGCTACGAGATGGATGGACAGCGGGACAGATTGTGCCTTCAGTCCCTTTGGGACTTTGTCACAGCAAAGGAGCCATTGATCAAGTCACCGTTTTTTCCAGTGCTGTTTTCTTTTACAGCATACATGGCTTTCTGTCTTCCGTATATTGTACTGGACTTTTTAAGCACTAGACTACCAAACTTGAGAAAATACAAAATCCAGCCGCAGAACTATCCAACTCTTGGAATGATGGTGCCTTGCATTATTCAAAGTGCCTATCACCATGTTGTTTTGATCTTCCCGGTGACATTTCTCCACTGGTACTGGAGACCAATGAATCTACCAGTGATAGCTCCAGAGCTGCCTGAGGTCCTGCTGGAAGTTCTAGTTTGCCTGCTTCTGTTTGATTTTGAGTACTTCCTGTGGCATGTGCTTCATCACAAGGTGCCTTGGCTCTACAAGACCTTCCACAAGGTGCATCACAAGCACGTGTCAACGTTTGCTCTTACTACACAGTATTCCAGTGTATGGGAATTGCTCTCACTGGGATTTTTTGCTGCTATGAACCCAGTGCTCCTCGGATGCCATCCTTTGACAGAAATGATTTTCTTCCTTGTAAACATTTGGTTGTCAGTGGAGGACCATTCAGGATACGACCTTCCGTGGTCAGCTCACCGACTTGTGCCTTTTGGTTTGTACGGAGGAGCACCACATCACGATCTCCATCATCTGAAATTCAAATCGAACTATGCTCCTTACTTCACCCACTGGGACAAGCTCTTTGGGACATTCACAGAGTCGCATTCTAATTAAAGATGTTTACCTGTGGATGAACTCTTATTTTTTTATAGACTAAACTGGGACATTAATTTTTCAAAGACATAGAGAAGATTGTATATTTGAAGCTGCCTATAAAAGCAATAGCTATTTATAGCAAATCCTCTTAATATATGTGTATTTGTATGTATACTTGGAGCTGCCTATGTTAAATGAATACAAATGGGAGGGTAAATATCTGTTGCTTAAATTTGTTTGAGTCAAAGGTGTAAGGGAAGCATTAAGAGACATTCTCTCTTCTTTCCTTCTTTCCAGCTTTCATAAAGCATGTATTGTTTTACTGTATGATGTTTTATACATACGCCAGAACAATTATCTTACTGTTGTAGGATGATTTATGATGTAAACAGAAAAGGTACACATCATGGATTTTGTGGAGTTTAATCTGCCAGAGCATATTATTGCACAATGATGTTGTAAAATATTGCTGCCAAAAAAAGCTAGTTGGCTAACTGTGGATTAATTTTGATATTTATATTTTAAACCTTGATGTACTATCTGTTTTTAATAGAAAATAAATATGGTCATTCTTTTAAAATTATATTCTGTTTCATTTTATTCATTCTTCTGTTCATATTAGGAACAGGTGTGATTCCTTTTCTTATTAAAATATTGTCATGTTATTTCAAAAGTGAACCATTTACTTTTTCTCCAGAATAACATGTTATTTTTAAATAGTTTTCAATTTTGTAAAAAACAGAATATTGAAGAATGCAGTTTAAAAAGCCGCAGTGAAATTTTGTTACTACATTCGTGAGAAGCTTCAATAATTTTCACTAAATTTATGATGTGAGAGCAGAACATTAAGCAGCCCCTTAAGAAAAGAGAGCATTGGTCCTTCACAACCACATCAATTAATTGTTACTTGCATGCGAAAACCTGGCAAGGAATATGAACAGGGTTTCTACAAAATAGATGATTCTTTCAAGCAGGTTTCAGAGGAATAGAATCAAACCTTTCAGGACCCTAAACCATAGGACAAGCCAGCTCCATATTGCTAGAAGAACAGTTATATATAAAACACTGCCATGTAGTCTCACAGAAGTCGGGCTGAAAAAAATAAGCATGAAGAGATAAGCAGGTCTTCCATGTCTCATTCAGCAGAGATCCATACGGACTTCTTAAGTCCACTACATAACATTTTAATGCTTATAATCTTCTACCCTGTATTACTAATAAACTTCTCAGAATAGTGATGGGAACAGAGAAAGTGCAAATAATGTAGAGACTGTGTAAAGAACACTTATGCATCATCATCCAAAAATGTCTTTGTCATTATGTTATGTCTAGAGGGTTGTGTGACCTTACAGAGGCTGTTTGTCCAGGAGAAGAGAGAGCCCTTAGTATTTCCAACAATGTGAACTTATAAAGGGAACAGCACTTTTGGGCACTGCATCTTTTTGATAACAGGCAATAATTTTCATAAACATCTTCCTAAACAGTATGAAATGCTGCAATCTTTATACTTGCTCTCTGGATATGACAGAAGAGCAACCCTTCTTTTCAGTGGTAAGAACATGACACATCCTGAGAGCAAAAACTGAGGCTTAAAAATACAAAACTGGAATTTTTGCCATGCATCTATTCAGCTGAAAGAAAGAATTCCTAATCTTTCTGATTATTATAATCTTAAGTGTTTTGGGGTATGCTACAAAGAGAACTAAGTATTCTTTCTTTGTGCCAAATGCAGGAGGCAAAATACAGTCTCTGATTTCTTTGAGCTCTTTAACCATTTTGAGGTATCCCAAAGTTTCCCTCTCAGTTCTAGAAATCCCACTTAATTCAGCTTGGCAAATACTGAGCATCTGAAGGGGGTGCTCTGTGGTTTCAATGAGTTATACCCTATCCTATAACTATATATTGTAACTACACACTATAACAGTCTGTTTCCAGTACTATTGGCTGTCTACTTAAGCAAGGTTAAGGCTAACTGGTACTTGGATATGTTGCTATAGGAAGATGAGCAAATCCCACGAGAAAGGTTGTAGCTGAACCCACAGGGACTATTCTGCTTTTTGGTGTGAAGCTTAAGAGTTGATGTAACAAATACTTTACTACTGGAGAAAGAATCATAGAATCATAGAATAGCTTGGGTTGGAAGGAACCTTTAAAGGTCATCTAGTCCGACCCCCTGTAATGAGCAGGGACATCTTCAACTAGATGAGGTTGCTCAGAGCCCCGTCCAGCCTGACCTTGAATGTTTCCAGGCATGGGGCATCTACCACCTCTCTGGGCAACCTGTTCCAGAGGCCTAGTCAGCTGCAGGCAAAACTATGCTTGCTCTTGTCAAGTCGAGTGAGATAGTCTCATTTGGCACTGACAGCATTTAGCGTAAGAGCGGTGAGGATGATCAAAGTGACAACGGAAGGAGGCAATGTACTGCGTGATGATCCTGCCTGCTCCTCTCTCCCTCACGTCCTCAACGTTTGCATGACTTCAGACACACACCGAGAATGCATTTCCTCCAATATGGAATTTCCCCCAGGTTATATCTGTACTGAACCTCTTGCCAATCAGACCTGTAATCTCTGTTTAAAGGCTCGTTATTGCATGAACATGGAATACTAAAAAAAAAAACCAACCCCTCCCCAAAAAATCAGTTGTTGTATGAAAATTTGACTAGTACATGTCCAGAATGGCTTACTTAATTCCATGCTAGAAATACCTGTATTTCGTCATCATGACATAGCCCTAGCACACCTTGTCCCTGTTTCTCCAATGCTTTGAAGGTAACTTAGACTCTAAACCATGAGGGATTGAAACCATTTGTGTATTGTGTGTACTTTGAAGCACTTTCTGTAACTTTAGGTGTATGTATGAGAAAAACTCACAAGAAGAAGACCCAGACAATCGTGTAACTTCAGGCCTTTGCAATTCAATGAAAAGCAAAATATAGACAAAAACATATACTGAAGATAAAGCAAATAAGAGTTGTTTTTTTTTCCTGTTTTCATTGAAAGTTCAGCATATACGGTAGCACTGAGCGTGAGAGCACAGTGAGTTCTGTGTATTGATGGTGCTGAGATTTTAAAACAGGATTTTACAGATGTTACTTCCTATATTTGCATTTCTGCATGCTCTTTACCACAAATCTTCACCAGACAAATGGAACTGCATGACACTCTATTGTAAGGGTCTATGTCAGAAAACCAAAACCAACTTTCTCTGTTTTGTTCCAAAATTCTCCTGGCTTCCTTCCTCATTATATTGTGACATGATGTGCTACGCAGACTTCCCATCTAATCTGCCAAAAGCTAATCTGTTGTCATTTGTGAGTAAAAAGAGGATGTTTGCACAGACCCTTGAAGCTATAAAATAAGATTTCTGATGCTGCTATCATCCACTTTATATATTTAAAAATTCTAATTTAATAAAGGTGAAAGAAGTGAGACTTTATGCGTTTCTTCTTGTAACTGTATCTTAGTTCTTAGGCACATGGTTAAATATTGAACTCTTTGTCTGATCTTACCAATTGCAGGAGTTCCCAAATTCTCACTGGCAATTTAGCACTACGCTTCTCTTGAACTTTAGGCTGTTTTTCAAAAGATACCAGGTTTGGCAATTTTGAGGTAACCGTATACAGCACTGCCAAGGGACAGTTTTTTGCCTAGTGGGTGCATTCTCAGCGCTGCTGGAAGGTGTGCTCCTCAGGTGCTTTGGAGAGAGTGTATGAAGTTTAGAGTCACGCTGAGTCAATACTCACTTCTGGAAAAGGCTTTGTCTTTATTCGTGTTGATCAAATGCAAGTACTTTCCAGGGGAAAACCAACACAGTCTACAGTCTACAGCTATGATTTTTTATGATTTGAAAAATGATCTATGCCATTAATGGGTTTAGTGACTCGGCTAACCTAGTGTGTTATCTGGATTAAATGAAAAACATGTATCTCTTTGGGCTATCAGACTATGCTACCTCTAAATTAGTTTTTAAGCAGTTTGTAATGACAGAACACTTAATTGTCATCCGTTGCCCCTCAGTGTTATTAGAAAGAGTGAATAACTCTTTGATGTGGCTTTATCGTAGTGGGCTCAGCAGTTGCTTCTGCAGTTTACTTATTCTTGCTTTCATGCACAAGTATTGAGCTTCCGCTATTACCTGCCTACATCCGTGCAACTCTTTTTGAACCACCTATGGTTCTGTATCTGAAAAAAATCAGTCAACTTGGACTCTTTCAAAATACAAAACTCCTGTGGATTTATTCCCGGGTTACCTTGGTTGAGAGACTAATCAACATGAGCCCACCATCACATTTACACATAAACTGCGTCTAAAACCCTGGCTTTGTGTGCTGGCCTTGGCTGATGTCCCAGTTTGCTCAAATATTTAGGCTGGTCCTGCCTTGCTCAGTACAATCCAACCTGAAAGGTTTTTGTAGCACAGCCTGCAGTTGTGTTTGCAGTATGTTTTTCTCATAAAAACAACTGCCAAACAATTGTTTTCCGAAACTTGAATGTGTTTCTAATTTATGGAAATTTGAGCTGTGTAGGACACAGAAAAAAACCCACACCCCTCAAAACCAACCAACACAAGCATTCCAGACTTTAAAGAGAACAGAATTAATGGAGAGGGGCCTTTAGCTGTGGAAAACAATGCTGAGGTTTTTTAATCCGTCTTTACAGACTTTCTTCTTTTTAAAAAGAAGATCTGTAAAGCTAGCTAATCATCTTGTCCCGCAGACTGCAATGATTGCCATGATCAAGGCTGTAGGTGTGGACAGGGGGAGGAGAGAAAGGAGAAAGGGAAAGGAACCCCATGTGTCTGCAGGCACTTCCATCGCTGTCCCTCGCTGTCCCGCGGTGCAGCGCACGCTATCCATAGGTATGGCTGGAGTGCTGCTCTGATATATCCTCCCCACCGCCGCACAGATGATTTCAGCCTTCAGGTTCTTACGGCTGGAGAGGTACAGGCTCCCCACCTGCACACAGCTTTTCCTCTCTGTTATCCAGTTCTTTGTGGAATTTCCCATGGCAGCAAAACACGGCAACCTGCAAGAGGGAGCTCTGCCTTTGGGCAGCATAAATGCAAACTTACTTTGGTGTCATCAGGTATAACATTAAGCTTAAAAGAAAAAATCTGCAGGCACGTGGAGGGTGCCTCTTCCATGCTCAGTTTTGACATAAGAGTTTTTACGTGTGGGAAACCAAAAAGCTAACAAAACAAGCTGGACGGTTAGCAGGCCAGGCAGGCAGAAACATGACTACTTTGGTTTCAGTCTGTTGAGAGAAACTTCAGTACTACAGGTAGTGATTTGGAGGGATGTGGAAGGATGTGTTACCGATACTTCAAGGGAGAGTTTAGATGGCAGGTACTTTTATTTGTCCTCAGAACTAAGCAGCAAACAATTCAGGGAATAAGTAGTCCAAAATCTAGGATGAGCTCTGTAAAATCTGTTTTTAAGGTGACCAAGACGTACCCTCTTTATCAAAAGGATATGAAAAAGCACTGTTAGAACTTGTATTGATGTAAGGCTGTTTACACACCTCTTCAGACGTTCACAGCAGCTGTGGAAGATTACACCCCTAAGAAACAACATGCTCAGGTAATTACAAAGCCCCTTTGAGTGTTTTATTTACAAAACTTCCAGAGCTAGTCCAAATAGCTGGCACAACAGAATTTGTCAGGCTATCCAGAAAAATGACCATGGGAAATACCTGGGTGCTAGGGGCTGGAATGATTTAATGCCGTGTGAGCACGCTGCTCTGACTCTTGCCACTTACAAAACCTGCAGGCTAGTCAGCTGAGCTTACAGCAAGAGCAAATGCCTACCGGCTGCCTTCCCTCTTTTTTCTTTTTTATCCTAGCGATCTTCTTCCCTGTATTCTCTTTTCCTGATAACCCCAAAACGCTTCCCTTGAGCAGCTCCTGGCAGCCTGCCCTCCTCCCTTGAGAAAACCGGAGGAGCGCCGCCAGCTGCTTGGCCAGCCTCGCGCTGTTTTTTCACTGCGTCAATCTGGTGATCTCTCCCTCGTGCCTGCGTCAGCTGAGAACCCATCCTGCTGCAAGCGGAGGCTTATCCCTCACAACCTGTCCTGGAAAACAACCTCTGAGAAAGCAAGCACTTGCCTCTGTCCCTTTTCCTCTCCTACTCAGCTCCATGCAGGCTGGCTTGCATTTCAGGTGTTTTCTCACTTCCCCCAGCGGTAGATCCTCGCCTCTCGTTACATTCCCACCTGCCTCTCGTTACCTCCCCGCCTGACTCTCCTAGAGCCCTCTCAAGCCCAGTTCATTCCAGCTCAAAAGGCCAGGAGAGGCAGCATTCCCCTCCTGAATCCTAGCCTAGGGAGGTCTTGGTTTGGCTCCCTGTGCTCCCTGAAGTGACCTCAACTCACGCTGGACTTCTCTGCTGTGCAGTAAGTGTGTTTGTGGGTAGCGGGGTAGCTCAAATGCTCCCATGTTTGGTTTCTTCCCTGGAGGCCAAGCAAGCGCCGGGTCCTCTGGCGAGGAAGCCGAGCAGAGCGGTGTGTGCGGGGCAGGGTCTCGGGGACGTCTGTGCCTCTTGGGTCAGCAGGGCCCTGCTGCAGGATGCAGCGTTCGAGGGCATCAAAGTTTCTCGCCAGCGACAGCTCCAGTGTGGTCGAGGCCAACCCAAAGTTGGAGCCTTTAAGAAAGCAAGTAGTGGCTTAGTAGCTCTGTTACTAACGTGGTCAGGAAAGCAAGAGAATATTTAATTACTCGTTCTGTGGCGTTGAGCGTTTCCAGCTTGTGCCTTTCCTCTGTTTCCACAGCCATGGCTCATCCTGGATTCAGCAGGGTCTGGTGCTTCTTGTGGCTTGTCTGTGGGGAATTGCTTTTCCAGTTTATGACATCTCCATTTTCGTATTATGTAGCATGCCTGTGTCCTAAGCCAGAAAGCTTAAGCAGAATCACTAGCTTGCAAGTGGCTGGCAGACAATTAGTCTATGTAGCAACACTCTTTTGCAAGTACCACAACTGATAGTTTACTATTTTATCTGCTTTCTAGCAAATCCCGAGACAGTGTTTATAACCAAAACACCCAGTGTTAAACCTAGGCCCTAAGCCTACTGTTCTGTCCTTTTCTTTCTGGAAATTAATTGTGTAGTTTAGCCCGTATGCTATATGCAGTTTTTTGATATTTTTTTTTTTCCCCTCTATTTTTGTGACTCAGATTTGTCTCTTGAGTAATAGAATCGTTTTTTAGAAGAAGGAATTTAATTTCCCTTGACACTTGGCACAGCTAGCAGAAGAGCACTGTTTTTCTGCGAAAGCTATGGACAAATAACAAAAGAGCAGGGCATGTTATATGTGGAAAGGCACATGCATTCAGCCACATCAGTGTAACAAGCTGATTCTCTGTTTTATTTCCTTTGCCTACTGAGCTTCAGCTTACTGCTTCCCTGCTCTTTTCTCAGACCTTTTACTTCTATGGTAACGCGATAAATTAGCGCTCATGTACTAGCATCGGTATTGTTTCTAGATGTTAACCATCCTGACAGACCCTAATAATTCGCAGTAAGCACTATTTCAAATATATAATATAAATGTATTTTATATAATATATAAATTGTATATAATTATTATATTTCTAATAATATAAATATTTCAAATTTATAATTTTGAAACCCTGGACAAACGCCAGGTGCCAGGAGCTCTACAGACCCAGACGAAAAAGCTATCTCCCAGGAGGCTAGAGGCATAGTATGGACCTTCTGCATTCAGAAATGACTTACAGCACCTGTTTCTTGCTGCCAAACTTTCTTCTGAGACATAAGAATTCTCTGAGGATGAATTATGTTTCTAATTATTACAGTTGAAGAAAAGCCAAATGAAGAATAAAATCCATCAATATGTACATTCTTCACTGTGAGCTGATGTATTTTTCCTCACTAGGTCTGAGAGTAAGAAATAGGAACTGAATTTATAACCATAGGAGGTTTTTAACTTAAAAAAAAAAAATAAAAATGATAGCAGTGGAAAGTAAATATTCACTCTTTCCCTCCTGAGCATTTTAGCAGAAAAGTTCAACTGTGTGCTTTACCCTGCTATGCTAAACAACTTTCATGGTACCTACACCTTCCTGTTGGCTACAGTGAAGTTGTGAAGTAACCTATAACATGTATTTTGTGAAAGCTGTATTCACTTCTTTGTTAGAAGAATTTAATCAAAACTTTCTCAATGCAAACATCTAAATTTGACTTGGCAGTAATTAGCCTGTTCAGATACCTGAAGAGCTGGTGGGTGTGTGTTATCTACAGAGCACAAATAAACAAAACAAGCAATGAGGCTTTACTTATTTCCCAGTGCTGTTATTACAAATCTTGATTATTTAATGTAGTTGTAGCACCTGCTAAGCTTCTAGCTGGCTGTGGCAAGGAGAAGGATTTAGAAGCTCGTTTTTCTTGTTGCAATACACGTGATCAAAGATATAAAATCCAGTGTTGTGGAAGGGTTTTCTAATAATTATGCTGTTATAGCTGTGCACTTGCTCTACTTCTGCCTTTTTATGTAAAAATTCTGACAGCAGCATAGAAAAAAAATTAATATAGGATCCAAAGCAAGGTTTAGACTCAAGTCCCTTAAAGATAACTGGTGTTTAGTCTAACTAACTTTGCCAGTGGTTTTCAGGGAAGAATTGCCTTTTCATTCTGCTTGGTGGGAATTCCAGGATGAGATCATTAGAAAGGGATGTGTGGCACTTCTGGTGATTGTCCAGCAATATGTGAGGTAGCTCATGATAGTGCATATATATCCCTTATACTGCTTGTTTTGTTTGGGCATTTATTTATATATATTCCTGAGAGAGAGATATATACACTTATATATATGTATATATATACACATCAGTATATATACACAGATATATATACATGCACACACAGAGCATGTGCGTATATATATACTGATTTTTATATATATATATATATANTGCCAACTTCATGAAGTTCAGTAAGGCCAAGTGCAAGGTCCTGCATGTGGGTAGGGGCAATCCCAAGCACAAACACAGACTGGGTGGAGAATGGATTGAGAGCAGCCCTGAGGAGAAGGACTTGGGAGTGTCAGTGGATGAGAAGCTCAACATGAGCCAGCAATGCGCGCTTGCAGCCCAGAAAGCCAACTGTATCCTGGGAGATATATAAAAAATACATATAAAAAACTGTTATATAAGGTAGAGATTACAATAAACCAGAGTCATGGCTGGTGGTTTGATAGAGGCAAACTTCTCCACAAACGGCCATGGGGAAGCACTGATGGGGAGATGTGGGCACGCATGCTGAATCTCAGGAGCAACCTAAGGGTTTCCCCCCAAGTCAAGAGATGCTGACAGAGAACAAGACAGCCGAAACTTGTGTGCTGGTGATAGTGTCATTTTTTTTCCTCAGTTTCAGAAGGCAGCAACCATTGCGCAATTGCAGTGTCTGTCAGTGTCTTCCACTAATTTGTGGACTTGTTATCCAACTTAGCAGGATTGGACAGAGCAGGAGAGGTCCCAAAGATATTAAGTGCTCTCATGTTTGATGAAAATGGCTAGCTGGGCAGAGGTGAGAGATATTGACACCATTTTATTTACCCATTTACAAAGAAGCCGGGAGGAACCAACTCCGTTTTGCTCTGTGAGAGAGCAGCCTGCTGGCCCCTGCGTAAATACGCAGCTCTGATTCGTCGCAGCCTGGACTGTCTGTTCCGTAGCTAAAGGCCAAAGGAGACAGAAGAGTGATGTTGCAGTGTGGGTGCGTGGGTGATGAGCTTTGGAGACATGGGAGAGGACTGAGGATTTTGTGGGGCAGTACGGAAAACCTGGAGGTAGCTGGAGATACTGCTGCATCAGGGAGGACCCGGCAGAGGTTCTGTGGTTTTTGTGGTCGTAGTGTGTAATGCATAAAGACGATAATTCACAGGAAACAAGGATTTACAACTCACAAGCAGTTTCACTGATTTGAATTTGGCCCTTTTTTTTTTCGTTGAAAAGGGTGAAGATAGATGTGACAAAGTCAGGGAGCCAACTCATGACCCAAACTGAACAGCTCTGCAGAAAAGAGCTAATGCTGAGCTCAGCAGTGTCACGCGTCTTCATGAGAAGGTGAAGCCCGGAGCTGTGACCCTCTGCTTGCAAAAAGGCAGAGCAGCTCTTGCAAGAGGTGCTGGTCACCACGGGCAGAGAGGAAACGGTGGCAGGCTGACCACATGGAAAACAGCGTGGTGGGAAGCATGGAGTGAATTCTGGGAGGTAGCTTGTATGACAGACATTCTGTGCATACGAAAGCCCTATTTGTACTTATTTCTGGAAGTCTGTTTGATGTGTTATAGTACCAGGAGTCTTTTATGACAGGAATTGTCTTATCTATAGCTTTCATTGCAACAAGAGGACTGTCAGTTGGTAAAAGCGTGCTGCTGTGTTTCTTATTTTGGTTCTCACTGCATGTTAAGCTATTTGAATCAGCTAACTCAAATAGTGCAATGCATTATAGATACAGTGCCCTTGAATGATTTAATGTATTTGCTGTTGGTCTTCAAAAAGTCTGATGTATTCACAGTAAGAATGTGCTGCCTAAAAAGAAGGTCAACCTGTGAGGCTTAATAACAAATATGGGCCTGATTTAAGGAAGGGGGTGTGTGTGTGTGTGTGGAGAAAAAAGAAAGAAGAAGGAAAAAAAAAGAAAAAGATAAATAGTATGCCTAGGGTTGCTCAACTTCTGAAACCACACCAAGGGTGGAACAAGACAGAAACATGGTCATAAAGATCACTAGTGGTTTGAGCAGCTAAAAACTAGGAGAATTTTAGTTTATCTGATGTTCGCTGAGAAAGGTCGCTTCAACCTTGACTAAATAATCTTTGTCCTCAACCAAGTTCCAAGATCTATATAAGTTACTGAAGGAAGGACTTCAGTAAACTTCAGAGCCTACATTATTTTAGGACTGATAATTGCAGCCAATGAAGTTTTGCTATAGAATGGAAGCAGTTCCAAGTGAAAGCACAGAAATGTTGTGTTTTAATTGCATGAATATGTAATTTTCTGTACTTTTAAACATCACTGACCACCAAAAAATGTTTGCAATATCATTACTGTAAACTTTTTTTCCTAGGTCAATCACTTCTTTTAATTTATCCAGTTTAGATGAGTTTAATACCCAAGATTGCATGATAGTAATGTAAACCATTATAAATTCTGGGAGTAGAGACATTAATCATCAAATGAAGTAGCTGTTTCCAAGAATAAATGTATTCCACATTAAGTGGAGATGAAACTGCTATGAAGAATTTTCGTTGAAATTGCAAATTGCTTTTATTTGTCTCTAAAACCATAAGGTCTTTGAAAATTGAGTAGACTAGTCAGGAACTAGGCTTTTTCTTCTCATATGTGACTGTCCTGTAGATCAAAACAGATTGGTCTGTCCCAAACCGTGTGCCTTGGCCTCCAGCCTCTTTGACTACAGCAATCCATGCTGTCCATGCCCTTCCACACCTGATCTTACGAATATCTGTGAATCCTGCACCCTAGCAAAACCAGCCTGAGCCTCATCCAGCTCAGCTGTCCCCCCAGTTCTGCATCCACGCCTCCAGAAAGCCTCCTTGCACAGGGTAGTTCCAGCTCTTTCCCCATACTCGCCTTCTCCTGCTCCTACATGGCTTAGTACATCCCTGCACGTGTCAGAGAGAGAACAAGCCCTGGGGCGCATCTGAAAATGAAAACACTCCAACACTTTCTTTCTTTCTTTTTTTTTTTCTTAATTGAGTTTCTCTTTAGCATTTTGCTGTCAGTGTGAGCAAGTGACAGCTGGATAAAACATCGTGTTACCAGTTCCAGAAATGCTTCTTTTGGAGATTTGTTGAAATGAGCTGCGCTTACTTTGAGCAATTCCCCCTCACCTGCAGGTATCGCATTGATCTGATTTGCGTCATCCCGGCTGATGTAAGTTGTTGTGCATCTTGAATGGAAAGAATAGGGGGGAAAAAAAACCAACCCAAACTGAGTGGGCCCTAATCCTTTCTCCCAGGTAGAAGCTCAGTTTTGGCTTGCAGCATGTCAAGATGAAGGTTAAACCTCCCCTCTGAAAAAAAGGAAGTGCCAATGAAGACTTTAGCAATGTTTCCTATGAGCCAAAACTAACATCTGAATCTGGAAGGAGGGGAAAAAAATGCTTACTCAAAAGTACAAGGATCTGAAATGTTTTCTGGGGTTTTCTCAACTTTATAGTACAAAAGGGGAACAACAGTCTTTAAGGACAGAGAGACTGGAATTTTTCTTGTGGTAAAGGGGGAGTTTCCTATCCGTGTGAAATCCTGTGTTAAACCTCAAGCAGCATTGTGAAGGTAGTAGAACAAAATCTGTGGAAACGAGCAGCCTAAACACCGGCTAAGGTTAACTATCCTTGTCTTTGCAGCAAGGAGCGTTGCTCAGTGTTGAATACTGATATTTTTGTACTTGTAGTTCTCATTCATCCTCTCTTTCTCTTGGATGTCTCCTCCCTGCCCCCCGCCCCCCTCCCTTCTTTTTTGTGATGCCATACCACTCTGCAATGCTAGTTTTGCCTCCCAAAACTTTCTGGCTCTTGGTCAACTTTATTACTGGACCTCCTTTTAAGGGAATGAAAATTGAGAGACCATCAACAGTCAGAAGTGATGCTAGATCATCACTCTTCTAATCACACATGGAGGGCAATATAATAATGTGTGTCAAAGCTTTTCATCTATCAGGATTTTGGAAGTCTTATTTTTATCCCCCATCAGCCTTGTTTAAAAAAGTCTCACTCATGAATTAATACTTTTTAAAAAAATGGACAGGTTATAACTTTTTCAAACATTTTTTCTGGAAATTGAGATAATTGAAAGATTTTCTTGGAGATTGGCACAACTGAAGAAAATTCCAAACTGTACTGAGACTGTTAGGTGACTGGACTTCACGCGATTGATGTTTATTCCTGATCCCTTAGGAAGTAATGAGCAACATAGATGCTAAATCTTAGCTGAATATGTTCTGCGTAGATCCATGACTCGTATTGCATACATGTATTTTACTTTACAAGATGCAGGCTGGCCACAGGCAGAATGGAAAGGGTGGACTGAACTTTGAAGAAGGTTGGGCAATGCAGATGATGTGATGGTCCAGAATTGTAATGACGACTGTGTGATTTTTCTAGGATTGTGTAGGAAAACTAACCAGTCTGGATAAAAGATTGAGAAGAAAGCAACTCACAAATGCTCAGCTTCTAGTGATGGACCTCCTTTCTGTCTAGACAGTGAAGCTGCAGCTTGAGCAGAAAATGTGCCTAGCATCTAGTTTGACCTCTTTTTCTAAGGGTTGTAGAAACAAAGAGCTTGTCTCCCTGCTCCTTTCCTAGTCAGGTGAGCTGAGGACTAAGAGAATGAAGCTGGCCAGTACTGGGACATCAACTTAATGACATGCCAATAATGCAAGAAATTAGAATTAGATAAATTACATTTATCTAATGTAATAATTTAGATAAATTACATTTGTCTAAAACTTGTTCTGAAGTGAAAACAGAGACATAACATTGTGAGATGCAAAGCTCTGGCACTTTATTTCCAAAGTACTTGCTAAAAACGTCTTTTTGCGTTTTGGGGTTTTTTTTCCTCTCTTTGTTCCATCTTATCCCATCCTGTATCATTTTCCCATACCATCTCCATCTGGCTCCCAACAACCAGGTCCACAAACTCTTATTCCTCTGTCCTCAAACTCTTGTTTTCCTCCTTAACATCTGCTGTTTCTCATCCAAGCTCCCGTGTCCTCGCAGAACCCACGGCGTAGTGTAGCCATAACTCGTGGCGGCTCTGCAGGAGACAGCTTGATAGCAGCGGAGAGCTCATAAGGGGGACAGGTTCAAGGCTGGAACCGAGCACAGAGCTCTGGTGTCTCCACCTGCCTCTGCAGCGGCAGAGCCTTGGTCTCTCTCTTCCAGGGGCCACATGGAAAGGGGTACAGAGATGTGCAGAGCTGTCTAGAAACAGCTGTCTGCATCACAGAAAAATCAGCTTTCTGTGACTTTAATTGCCTTGCTTGGAAAAACAGTCATTTGGAATCAAACCAAGTAGGGTATTTTTCCTTCCATTTTTAGAAGGAAAGTTACATTATCTATTTCATGGTATTTTTAAGTTTTATATTAATCCAAAATTATTAGCTTAATTTGGAAACAAAACTAACAGTATTTCATTTTGAAAAATGGAAATTAATCATATCGATGTGTTACTTTAAAAAGTTTATTTTTAGCCCCAGGAAAGATAATATAGATTTCCTAGTTGTTTTTAGTAATCCAAATATGCATCTTTTCAGCAATAACGGTCTAGTTTTATTCTGAAAAAAATCACCTAGCTGCTATGTGAGAATTTGATGCATGACATCATCTCTGGAGGATATGTTCTCCTATTTAGACTCTGATGTCAAAAGATAGTAGGTTTTCCACTCTTTCTTTACATTTCCTTACTCTGGCTTATCTTTTTGGTATTGTATAGGAACCAGGAATGCACATAAGACATCTATTTTCTGCATATTATTATGTATATTTCATCTAATAACCTCATTAATGAAAAGCTCTTCCTAGTTGGGCTACTGACAGTGCATATTATGGTTTACTGAATATTTTAATCCTGTAATTTATTTGGATGGATGATTTGATGTTATGAGGGAATGAAAAATGCAGTCTATTGTGAGGATGCTGTGCATAGTTTGTACGTTGAATTCACATAACCCAGATGCTGAAAATAATTACATTCCTACCACTGGGCTCTCATTTAACTTTAGACTTATTTTAGGTTTGGGGATTATCTAGAAGCAAAGCCTGTAAATGCTGTTTCTGGTTCCTAATGTTGAGAGCAAAAACCTGCATCCCCCACTCCTAAAAGCAGTTGATCATTCTGCATTTTGCAGCTGAATCATCCCTGGCGTGTTTATTTTACATATGCTCTGAGGGGTTTTTTTACCCTAATTGCTGTGGGTTTTTCATACCCAAGAATTATTTTGCCACATACAAAGCAATTTCATTCCTGCTTGCTTAATCTGCTCTGATTACATGTTGTCTAACTTGACAGGAGTCATAACCATAGGTGCTAGATCCCATAGAAAATATCACATATAATTCAGAATTGAAGCTAAACGTTAGCTCTTTACTGAAGAGGTCACTAAAGCTTGTACGAGTTTGGTCTACAAAGCTCTTTTGTTGAACTCTGCTTTTTTCTGAGGGCCAGTGTAATCTCTAACTGTGTATTGCACAAACGAGGGTGAGATTGAGCGAAGAAACTCCCAGTAACGTGCTGGGCAGAGCTGGATTAAACAGATGTAGACCCTCAGCCTGTTGGAAATGGGCTGAAGGGGAGGGTGGCCTGTATTTCAAAGAACTTAGAAGTCACATAGAGTTCAGCAGCCTGGGACACCGCTTTCTGCAAAAAGTGTGGTCAGGATCGGAGCTGAGATTCTTAAAGATGCTCTGCAACTTTTAAAGATGTTTTGAATGTGAGACTGAAGAAAGACAGTGTGTCCTGGCATCATTGTCTTTAATTTTCTTTACAAACAAAAACCCCACCAAAAAAAAAGTAAGCTTCTGTGAAGGAAGATTTAGTATCTTTAGATGCTACTGTTTTCCTTAGGGAGGAGGGAGACAAGGTCCTGATGGATTATTTTGATTGGGAAACCAGCTGAGCCATGGGGCATGTAGAGCCAAAGGAAATCACGAACTGGGAGTGGAACTGATCACGGTGCAGAAGGAAAGGAGGTTGGAATAGCAGGGCTGTAGGATGTGATTTAGGGAGGAGGAGGTGGAAGATGTCTGGAGGTGAGCTGCTGAATCACCAGTAAGGCGGGGAAGCGGCTTGTAACAGTTGGTTACAATCACTTACTGCTGAATTGCCTAAGATAACTTGTCATTATGTCATAGACACCCACAAGAAGAAAAATGAAAGTAGTCTGCAACAGTGAGTAATTTTTGAGTGCTCGTAGAAGCATTTTCTCACTTAGAGGTTAGAGATGTGTTCCCTGTCAACTCAGTTTAATTAGAAACATTCCCCTTATATATTAAAAACTTAAAAGGGGATACTAAAAAATTATCAAAGAAAATAGATCAACACCATCATCTCACTTATAAGTTCCTTGTCGCTATAAAACTCTGACTTAATACTTTTTTTGGAGAAAACTTTTGATACCTTTGAATCTTCATGTTCTGAGAAATGTGGCTTTTTATGGCTCCTCACTGATGTATTGTTACATAAATCACTGTAAGACAACAGAAGATCCTTGATGGTACCTAGCACGAGGCCCAGGTTTGCCAGGTAACTTCCCAGAAGAAGCAGCAGAAGATTCCCATAAGGTTCCCAGTGTGCTTTGCTTTTCCAGGCAAGCTTAGAAATATTGACAAGGAAAAACAACATATTACTAATAATAAGTATGAGATGACTCATTGTCCAAACATCAGTTGACACTGCCTAATAACAAACATAGCAGCAGGACCAGGAAATTAACTGACTGACAGATCAATCTGCTTAAAACATTCCTGCCGATACTCAAACAATGATGCAAGATATAAATTCCCAGACTTTTCTGGGGAAAAAAAATCCTACTGTTCCCACTTCCTAACCAGATCACTTGCATCCTCACCCAAAATCCAACTCTTAACCCACTGTCTGTATATGTTGAATTTTTTTTATTTATTTATTTTAAATTTTCAACAAATAGAACAGCAAATCTTAAGTGAATCACTACATACCCATGAAAGTGGATTTGGGCAACCATCTTCCTTATGTGCTTCTGAAAATCTAGGTCAGAGTGTATTCAAATTCTGACTGATGTAATTGCTTCTAGTGGCAGAGACTGTAATGGAGCAAAGCTGTTTGTATTTGAATGTCAACTCAAATGCTTCCCATACCGAGGGTTTTGATGTCCTCCCCACCCCCAGTTCCTTCATGGGCAGCACTGATAACGAAGAAGTCTGGGACACAATGTCTTCATTGTGCAAATGACTCTTGGCTTTTTGTCCTTTTATTCTTGCGCACAGATGGAGAGGCTGCTTGGCTTTCCAGCAGATAGTGAATTGCATCTGGCCAAAGATGCAGAGAAGCAGAACGGCGGAGGAACAAATGTGTGTATATGATGGAGGTATCCCCAGTCCCTTTGATTGTGATGCTATGGGTGTTCACATGGTGTGTTCAGCCTGGTTTAAGCCACCTTCTGTTTCTGTTACTACAAACATTTGACTTCAGCTTAGTCCCTGAAAGCCATGAGCTGTCTGAGGTTGGCACAGAGACAAGAGCTCCCTGACGACTACGGGTGCTGTTTGAAGCTAGCCCTGCTGTGAGCAGGAGGTTAGACTAGGTGATCTCCAGAAATCCCTGCCAGCCTCCAAAATTATGTGGTTTCCTCTGTTTCCAGATGGGCTTGAACCCAGCTTAGTGCTGGTCTGTGCCAGGCACTGCTGTTCCCTGGGAGAGATGGGCGGCTTCTGAATTTTCTCCAGTTCTCTGCTGCCCCCCCAGTCTTTCTCCCCTTCACAGCTGGAAGAGGAGCAATGAACCCCAGCAGGACTCCCTCCCAAGTGCAGAGACATCTATATTACTTTCTGCTAGCAGGTAGATGAACTTTTTTTTTTTCCAGCCTTGACACTGTTGTTCACGGAGTTACAAAACTGGCTGGCGATGCTCCCTGAGAGGAGTCCTGATCCCCTTCTCCCTGCTTCCATTGCGATGTGATGCAGTGGCACCACTCTTCCTCCTTTTTGGTGAGGTAGCTCTGCCAGCCGCCTTCCCCCAGCATCTGCAGCAGGATCCCTGACCCTGTGAACTGGTTTGCAGCCTGTCAGCAGAGAGTGTGTAAGGCAGGGAGCCCAGTCATCTCAACAGGAGAGCACTTACTGGGAAGCTGTGAGTCACTTCACGGGGCTGCTGGCATCCTTTCCCTCCTTCACTGCAAGGGCTGGAGCTCCTGACACCCCCTCAGCCAGGAGGGGCCCTGCCAGCATCAGTGCAAGGGTCTGCTCCAAGTCCCCAGCTGCCCGGGAGCTCTGTCATGGCTTTGGCTGCTCCCGTGCGATGGCTGGGAGCGGGGCTGAATGCTGGGGACACCGGGAACAGACTCTTCAGGGGAACTGGGCTGGAAGGAGAGCAGCTAGCAAGTTTATGTGAGGTCTGCACTGTGCTGGAGAGAGATTCAGCACTCGCAGCCGGGATTGAGAAGCCTGCCTCTGCCAGGCATGCTGTTCCTGTTTATTATCATAGCGTTTAGCAACTGCGCTTAGGGATGAAGACAACTGTTGTGACTGGAACTCTGTAAACACAGGGTATCTACGACATCCTCCCTACCCCTTCTCACACCCCCTCCAATGTGGTGTATGCCCTAAGCGTGAAGCATGGGGTAACAGGAAGGTCCAAGCAGTCGGAAGCAGAGAGGGAGGCAATTTTGTTCAGCACTCTTGTTTGTGTTTCCTTGAAAAGGATTGCGTATGCTTGGAAAAGGATAGCAAAATGCTTTTGCTTTGGTTTAATGGGAGCTCGTTACAAGTGTGAGTTTTTGCAAGAGGTGGCTTCCTGAGATGAGCTGTGGTGATAAATAGGCTGACTGGAGCTGGGAGCTAATCTTTCTTTAGACAGGCAGAAAGGGCCTTGAAAGGGAAGAAAAAGAGCTTCAATTTCATGTGGTGTTGATGGGGGCCAACAGTGGAAGGATGCGATGGAGAACAGGTGAGCGTGCTGATCTTTGCAGCTGCTGTCTAGGTGGATCAGCGCAGGACAAGATGGTGCTTACTAACTCCCAAGAAAAAGATGTTGCAATACTCAACATGACGAGAACATGGGTAGGTTTTTTGGCTGGCTGGGGTAGGAAATGTCTTAGACAGAAACAACTGCTGTGACTTAGCTGTGGGCTGAACCTGAAGACTTGAAGAGAAGCCAGTCTGCAAGCCTCTTCCCTTGGTTTTGGGTAGACAAAAGGCATAGTTTCAAGCAAGGAGACAGGAGAATAAGAGGAATTAAAAGCTTTATTGAGGATGCAAATACAGTAATACTCTTTTTGCTTTTTGAGGAATGCTTTGAAACAGACATCTGAACTTCATCACTCCTTTCACAATAGCCCCTTCGTTATTTTTGAGACTAAATCAGCCATTTGGTGAGCTACTTAGTGAGGGTTTCTTCTCTTTGTCGTCAAAAGCAGAAGTGCATTAATTAATGTACTTGTTCTAGTTAGTCTTACTAAAGCTGCCAGTTTGTAGTGTCACTTTCTGTGACATCTAATGTTGTGTGATTGATGAGTTGGAGTGTTTACATGGGGTCAGCTCTGAAAAGCTCATGGCGGGGAAAAATAGGGAATTGATTTAGATTAAAAGTGAAGCATGTCTGGATAAAAGTAAACAGTTGAATTGCAGCTCTTATTTTACAGCAGGGTTTTTTTATAGCTCTTTTTTGAATAGTCTTGCTCATGGTCTGCACTACAGTTCATTGGTACTCTAGCATGGAACATTCTTAGGGGTTTTTTGTTAGAAGCTCGCCTTTTAAATAATTTTTTTCCATTATACATTAACTCCCTTTGCAGTTTTATGTACATTAGATTGCAGCTTGTCAACAAACTTGTGTTATCTTTCCAAGTTGTCTGGTAAAATTGTGAGGCCAGATAACAACACTCAGAGGTAGAGGATAGGAACTGGCTATCAGGGTGTGCCTTGTACATAAAGGAAAAGGAATGAGGGATGGAAGGAAGGTATGTGAAAGTTCAGACCTGCTGAAAATAGGCTGTGCTTAAAATACTGACTCAATGACAAGGATTTAGTATACAGGTGGATTGAGCAGGCTAATTTTGTTACAAGTGTTTCAGTTTTTTTCACTGAGGATAAAGTGAAAAGGAGGGGGAACAGATAAGCAGAGATCATGGAGTGTGAGCCGAGAGTTTAGAGAAAGCAGTGGAAGTTGTAAGGTGGAGAGGGAGAGTTCTGAACTGCACTGGAGCATCTGGTCACCAGTAATGAACAAAACCAAAATTAAATGTACTCTTGTGTACCCCCAAAATTCTAAAAAAGGGGGTGTGGTGTTTGTTTGCATCACTGGTATCACTTGCAAGAGTAAAGAAGATGTTTTTTTAAGGATTAGTTTTATCATGTTTTGTTTCCCTGTTTGATCTGGACAAATATAATGAGAGTGAAAGTGATTAGAGTGTTAAAATGTACCTTAGGTTATTTGTAGTTTATCAGATACCAGTTAAGGCTAAGATGAATCAGTGTTGAATGATGCAATGACCCTCTCACTGTCTTCCTAGCGGCGCTCGGTTTCTCTTTAGCAAGGGTTTGTCTTTGTCAGACGTACTGCTGAGAAGATGATAGCTTCTCACAGATGAACATACTGTTACAGGAAACTCTGTCTGTTCTGCAGGAAACTTGGAGGGAAGTCTCTTGCATTAAGCAGACTGTCTGCGCCTCATGTATTGGAATACCCAGCATCATCTCTACCACATACGTCAGAAGGGAATACATCAGTCCTTATTTTTGATTTAGAGGCCATTACTGTGATTTTATGGAACATTTAAAAATATTTTTTGCATATTTTGAACCTAAGTGTTATGTTTTAAGATGGTCTGGTTTGGTAAAAGTATAGGTCTTGTAGCCCTGGAAGGTTTTTCACTTTTGTAATGGATTTGCACATTGGTTTGTTTTAGTTTGTCAGATGCATTAGAAAATTCTAGAGTTCTGACAGATGGAAATGTAACCAGAGGCCTGTACTGCTGGGATGTTTACACTGCAGTTTGCAAATTCTCCCATATGAGAAAATCCCTTCTATGCGTCACGAGAAAGTCTGGCAATTGAAGTATATGCTGGTGTCGTAGGCGGATCAACTCAGGAGCTAGCAGCACATGTGAGTTGTAATGGGATAAAGCCAAAAATATCTACTCCCCCACAGGTGAGTTGAAATGTGGGTTTAGGGTTTTTCTTTTTCCTCCTCATCTGGCATGCAGATGCCAGGCAGGCAATTAATTCCTCGTGGCTCTGAATTCAGCAGCCACAGGAGGTGGCTCTCATCTCTGCATGACACGTGGGTTAGTCCAGTCACAATACAAGGAAGGACGATGACATGAGGGAATAAAATAAGGCAGCGTATTTCCTCCTTTCCTGTGCTGGAGACCAGAGCTCATCAGGGCAATGACATGAGCACACTTTAGGCAGTCTCATGGGCGATTCCCCTTGCCTGCTCTTTCTGAATGGCTGGTAAGGAGGGAGGGACGGATGCCCTCCCTGCGGCTGGGGCGATCTGGTTTCATTTCACCTACTGAGTCTGAACCTGATTTCACAGTTGGTAATTTTTTTACTGATCAGAATTAGACTGAGAGCATATAACTTTTGCTTAATGATGATGAAGTAGTCCCATTAAGTGCAAAGCACATAAAAAAAGGTTGAATTTTGATCAGATCAGACTTTTGAGAGGGTTCAGTTCTCATGCAGAACAATGTACAGAAATACAAAGCTATAAAATTAAAAATATAAATGAGAAGCAGCTTACAATGGTAAAGGCTAACATGAAAGCATAAAAAAATCCAAGTACATGTTTAGACATGTTTAACATACACTGATACCTGAACAATTGACACAAACCAGGTTGTAAGTAAAGCTATTTGCTATAGAGATTGGCAAATTCCCAAGTAGAGACTTTAACCTTTATCAGCTCAGCAACCACAAGGAACAATGAAACTTTGTATTACCTGTTTTTATTATAAGCTAAATGGGAAAAATTACAGAGCTAAACTATCAGTGTAATTTTTTTTCAGTTTGACTTTAGGGTGAGCTTGACTATAGAAAAAGTACTGTCTGGTTGGTTTCCTCTGATGACAGTGTAGCTTCTTTTACAGTGAAAGAAGAAAATATCTTTTAAAGGAAAATGTGAGCATAAACCCATGAAACCCAATGTGGGAACTTTGGCAGGTATAGCACATAAAACGACATCTAAGCCCTTTCTTCTCTTTTGGTTTTACCCTGACTAGAGTACTTACTGACTGTGCTGCTTTTATGTTATATTTCCTGCTATGGTTTTCAGTGCACAAGCTGTAGGAGTCTTTTTAAACAAAAATTTCCCAGTAGTAAATTTGTGTTTAAAAAAAAAAAATTTCTTCTGGGCTACCCTTGCAGATAGAGTATGTGGTACAAAACAGCAAGAAATGGCTATTTCATGAGTGAAATTTCACAATGGGCTCTTGGAGAGCTTGTGGTAGCTCAGGAAACTTGAGATCTCAAGATCAGTGCAGTTTTTCAGAACATGGGTTGGAATAAATCACCTGCAAAGGGCCTGAGCGTTAATCTTGACTTATGTATACTTTAATCCTGATGTGTGTACTATTAAGTTTCCTTTTTGCCTTGCATTCTCCAAAATTGCCACCCACTTGTCTCAAAATAAAGACTCCACGTATGGAAGATGAGTATATCTTGGAGAAGTGACCAGTACTTGGTGTATCTCAATGCCTTTCTGGTCTTAGGCCACTAGCATGCAGTGGACCATTAATGAAATGAGTCAAGCAGAGCATTGCATATAGGTAGTTATCCCTAGAGATTACAAGTCAAAACTGTCCTCTGTTCCTGCCTTGTCCCACTTTGCTCCAACACACTCTAAGCCTGCTTCTTCCAGGCAACATCCCCTTCCTTTTGCAGGACCACTGGCCATAGGCTATTTGGGGCTTCTTGCAGGTCATCTGCATTGGTTGTGATGGGGGAGGACCCAGACCCTTCCCCGCTCTGCTTCCCCTTGCTGATGACAACAGAGGGGCAAGGGGCTGTGAATGGAGGGCCCCTGGCAGTCCAAAAATGGAAAATGCCAGACCCCGCTTCCCATATCAAATGCTGCTTCTTGCAAGGGAAGGTGATTTAGCATTGCAAGGGTCAGCTTTGAAGTTAACAAAGGCATTTTGACCGCTGTCAGAAAGCTCAGTATATAGTCTTTTAGCTAGATGAATATATTTTATATGCTTTTATTATATGAAAATCCCTTGTCAATGAAGAATCTAATAAAAATTGTTGATCTGCACTTTGTAGTTTTTAACAGCATTTGTAGCCAAAAAATAGGCTAAAGTGGCAGGAAAAGGGAAGTATGAAGTGATCCGGGCATGCATAGCTACAGATCTCCTTGATGGAATGAAGCATTCTGTGGTTAACAAGTTTATTCTAAATTCTCTCTTCGTTAAATCAAACTTCTTCCTGCTGTTATTTGTACTCTCTTACGCATGTAAACAGGGATAGGTGGAGGACGCTTGTGTTTCTGTTTATATGAAAATAAAGTGTTTGCTTCAGTTACCCATTGGTAGTGAGATGCTGGGGGTGAAGTCAGACCCAAGCAGGCCAACAGAGAAAGGATGCAGGAAGTCAAGACTGGTGCGAAGAGCGGAGTGTAGGGTTTTGCATTAGCATAAGCAGTGAGCAAAGCCTCAGGAGAATCTGAGAGGGGACACAATAGAATCATAGAGTGGTTTGAGTTGTAAGGGACCTTTAAAGGTCATCTAGTCCAACCCCCCTGCAATGAGCAGGGACATCTTCAACTAGATCAGGTTGCTCAGAGCCCCGTCCAACCTGACCTTGAATGTTTCCAGGGATGGGGCATCTACCACCTCTCTGGGCAACCTGTGCCAGTGTTTCACCACCCCAACCGTGAAAAATTTCTTCCTTCTATCCAGTCTAAATCTTCCCTCTTTTAGTCTAAAGCCAGTACTCCTTGTCGTATTGCAACAGGCCCTGCTCAAAAGTTTGTCCTCATCTTTCCTGTAGGTCCCCTTTAAAGTGCTGGAAGGCTGCTATAAGGTCTCCCTGGAGCCTTCACTTCTCCAGGCTGAACGACCCCAGCTCTCTCAGCCTGTCCTCATAGGAGAGGTGCTCCAGCCCTCTGATCGTTTTTGTGGCTGTCCTCTGGACCCGCTCCAACAAGTCTTTCCAGAGCTGGATGCAGTATTCCCGGTGGGGTCTCACCAGAGTGGAGTAGAGGGGCAGAATCACCTCCCTTGACCTGCTGGCCACGCTTCTTTTGATGCAGCCCAGGGTACAGTTGGCTTTCTCGGCTGTGAGTGCACATTGCTCGTTTGTGTCCAGCTTTTTCATCCACCAATTAATTACCACTGGGTAATTAGGTCTGAGGAAAGCAGCTTGGGAAATGGAAGTGAGGCTTGAGGGGAGAGAATTGGGAAGAATTCCTGTGGGAAACAGTGCTTATGGATCTCATGGCTGCAATCCTAATATATCTCCTGCGGTTTAAAACCTTACATCTTGTAGGAGGACACCACAGGCAAAGTGTTGCACGCAGAAGAAAATGTGAGGGGTGTAATTGTACTGGTTCCCAGCCTCAGAGGTGTCTCACCAATTCCAGAGACTTCCCTTGTTTTTCACTCTGTTACATACAGCATGTAATAATGTAACCAAAGCTGCTTTTTTCTCCTTTCCAGTCTGTTTTTCCTATTTTGACCTGTTGCATATTAGATGATTCTAGCTTTTGGAAACACATTTATTTAAAAAAAGAAATGTACACTTTTCTTTCAGGAATAAAAATAATTCTGTTTAGTAATCGTTTTTTTCCAAATTAAGCATTCATTTCCAAAATCTACAGGGGGCAAAAAGCAAGCTTCATTTGCTGTTTGCTGTGATATTTTGCTACTACAGAATCCTAATTCATGATACAGTAAAGAATTCCAGGTTTTGTCAGATATGGATTTTCTACTTTATTATGTTGTCTTCCTTCAGTATTGTGTTAGTATTGAAGACATACAGTGCCACCCTCATGAAGTTCAACAAGGCCAAGTGCAAGGTCCTGCATGTGGGTCAGGGCAATCCCAAGCACAAATATAGGCTGGGCAGAGAGTGGATCCAGAGCAGCCCTGAGGAGAGGGACGTGGGGGTTTTGGTGGATGAGAGGCTCAACATCAGCCAGAAATGTGCGCTTGCAGCCCACAAGGCCAACCGCATCCTGAGCTGCATCAAACGAAGTGTGGCCAGCAGGTCGAGGGAGGTGATTCTGCCCCTCTACTCCACTCTGGTGAGACCCCACCGGGAGTACTGCGTCCAGCTCTGGAGCCCCCAGCACAAGAAGGACATGGACCTGTTGGAGCGGGTCCAGAGGAGGGCCATGAAGATGATCAGAGGACTAGAGCACCTCGCCTATGGAGACAGGCTGAGAGAGCCGGGGTTGTTCAGCCTGGAGAAGAGAAGGCTCCAGGGAGACCTTATAGCAGCCTTCCAGTATCTGAAATGAGCCTACAGGAAAGATGGGGAGGGACTGTTTATCAGGGAGTGTAGTGATGAGATAAGGGATAATGGCTTCAAACTGGAAGAGGTTAGATTTAGATTAGATGTCAAGAAGAAATTTTTCACTCTGAGGGTAGTGAGGCACTGGACCAGGTTGCCCAGGAAGTTGTGGAGGGCCCCATGCCTAGAAGTGTTCAGTGCCAGGCTGGATGAGGCTTTGAGCACTCTGGTCTAGTGGGAGGTGTCCTTGCCCATGGCAGGGGGGTTGGAGCTAGATGATCTTTAAGGTCCCTTCCAGCCTAAACCATTCTATGATTCTATGCCATAATGCTTATTAATACTAAAATTTTTACATGTGTGTCTGTTATACACACTCATTTCCCATCTTGAAATTATTATTTTAGAAATTTTCCCCTTAGTGTATGAACTAAGATTTTCATTATCTCTTATCATTAGGGTTTTGGAAAAAATAAAATAATGCAGAAATAACCCTTTCAGACTAAAGATTTCAAAATTTCCAGAACAGATTAGCAATAATGTAGTTGCCAAAACCACAATGTTTCACAAGTAAGGTCACAGCTAAAAAATGCAAACCAAACAAGCCCTACTCCCCAAAGGCTGTTTTGATTTAAGAGAAAATTCTCAATGCTCTTGTATCAGATTTCAGATATGTGTGGAATAAAGGATATTGCACTCTGCAACTAAAATAAAGCTTCTGAATGCCCCTTATGTTGGAGAATATCAACTGCTCCAGTACCAAAATTACTCCTGTTCCACACGAATCTGTTGTTCCTTCAGCTTTATTATCAATAATTGCTTATCTGAAGAATTGTGAAACAGGGTTTTACCATACTCTCACAGAATAGGTCCTAGAGGAATTCACTGTTGTGAGGGAGCAACTCTTTTGTGATCACGTGTGATTGCATCCTGAGTCTTCCTTTTGCATTGCATCCAACTTCTTGGCCATGGAAGACTGAGAATTTTAAACTGAAAAAAAACCCAGTTTGTCTCAATGTGAAGGCATTAATTATTCCTTAGTTCAAGCTCAATGAGTAGAGCTATATCTTGTGAATGATTTATTCAGTTGACTTCAGTCTTTTCCAGCTCACAAATGTTCTGGATTGGATTTTATTTGTTATTGTTATTACTACCAATAGAATTGCAATGCCAGGAAATCGTTGTTACAGAGGAGTTCTGTTTTGACTGTAGTGCAGAGAAAAAGGGTCCCTGCCTCATAAAGCTTGCAGTTTAAGTATAAAACAATGTAAGTGTCTGGAGGACCTATGTGCAGAGACAGTAGGGCAGTAATGATCACCAAGAGGGACTGTGGTCATAGTATACCAAATTGTTTTCAAGATTCTGTAAGTATCACAACAAGGGAAGGTTTTTAAGCCAATACTTGTAAGAGAATAGTAATTTTCATTTTGTAAATATTAATGGAGAGATCCTCCAAGTTCAAGTGCAAAGTGGCTATAAAGTGGATATAAACTCAAAGGCAGAAGTTAAAAAATGTAAAATGTAATGGTTAGGCAACAAGCATCACTGGCAGTAAAAGCAGAAATCTGACCTTGATATTATATGAGAGATGGCAAATACAAATGTATTGTTATGAAAAATCTTGAAAGTGAAGATCAATAGTCTGTTTGATGTACTACAGCAAAGGAAAGATGCAAAGAGGTCTGAGAAGTTCAAACAGAGGAAGGAAATTAACTTTGAAATAGCATATAGGCTATGTATGAAAAGGTCAAGAATGTTCTTAAGGAGAAAGATATTACAGTGATGAGATGACTATCTGAAGAGCAAGTCTTGGATATATAAAATGGATATATCTTGGCGGTGTTTTATGAAAACAATTGGCAAGACTTAGGCATAGACTCAATATGAGGACTTAAGGACAAGAAATGTCAGAAATGGTGTCATGAATGTTTTAGTGATGGCAATGTATCTTATCCATTGTGCCTGAGAAAAAGGATGACAGATATTTTGAAGGGAATTATGAGCCCTTTTTAGATTCTGCTGGGCTTGAGATGTCATCTTAACATCTATATGAAGATGCTTGACACATGGAAGAAAGTTTTTGTTGGGACAAAACCTAGTGTTCAGTGGTAGATCTGTAGACTGTCAGACTAGAGATGGGAGCTGACTTTGTAGATCTTACAATTTACTAGAGATAAGGTATAAATGGAGAAGCAGGAAGGATTGTACTTTTATGAGCTTGGAAAACAGCTGACACTTAAGAAGGATAAGGATTAAATATTGATTATTAGGTTGCTTATAGCCTGCAAGGAGATTCTTTTGAGTGCCGGGATTGGAGAAGAGGTAGGATGGCAAGGGAAGAAGCTGCTTCCAGGCAGTGATTGTACATAATACACTCAATGAATTTAGATGTGAAAGGCAGAAGGAAGCCAGGGCTTGGACATTGTTGATAATGGAGAACTGAAGGCATGTTGAAGTCTTTAGAGGAAATATTCAGAAATAATTAGGAGGAAATGGAAGTGACGTGACTATACATGAAACAGATCAGGGGACATGTTCAGAAGTGAATGACAGGAACAAGTGAAGTAAGTAGAGGGGGAGATCAAATGAGAAGCTTTGGTGGCTCTTCCTGTTGCATGTAAATTAGAGGGATTTATGTCCTAGGATATTAATTAAACTTTGTATTTGTGAATGTAAGTACCTGTAAATAGGATTTGTGTGGGTCAATTTACCTGGGTTCAGCAGTTAAAACTTGCTGTATGCAATTGTTTTGTATGGAACATGGACATCTTAAATATGCTTCCGGATCTGAAAAAAAGACTCTCTTGCCTGCTGCTTTCAAAGGAATCCAGCTGTAAGGGGTAAGTTGCAAAGACTAGTTTCTACACATAGGGGTTTGATTCCCAATACTCCTGTTGTAGCCAGGGGGACATGATTCCTACAGGAGATGCTTCAGATCACCTGCAAGGCTCCTGCTCTGAATGAGCCTCTTTAGAGGAATCTATGAAGGCAACCTTGTGAGGTTGCTCATCAGGCTTCACAAACACTTTCCAAAATTCCCCCTTGTATACTCCAGAAAAAAATGCACTACATGATTTAAACTGTGTCTGAATACAGAAGCACCAATGCATAGTTTGCTGAGAGAGGTTCACATTATATTTGAAATTTCTTGAACAATTTGGTTTAAATTCACCCAATCTTGAACTCAAACATAATGAAAAAATAGTCTTAAAATGAAAATAAAAGAGGAGAATTAAAATTCAAGCTTGCTTTCACTACTGGGTTCAGGAAGGATGGAGGCGATGGATTGAGGCAAGAACAACTAATTTTAGCAAGGAAGAAGGGAAGGAAGCCAAGTAGACTACAAATTAATTTAACTGTTATAAAAATGAGTAACAGAGTTTGTAGGAAGTTATATTACCTTTTGCTAGACCAGCCAATGTTGTTGGAAAATAACACACCTACAATCTGTTTTTTTTCAGCAATATTAAATTGCCTAATAAAATATAATATCTGACATAATGGCTTTTTCAATCTCATCGCATGTTCAAAACCCAAATATGTAATGTGAGGTTGATATGAAATAGGGTTTTTTTCCTTCAAACATAGAAATAAGCATTGCTTCTGAGTAACAGTTAACTTCAATATCAAAATAATATGAAAACCTAGAACCCAAGATTTGCTTACTTTTTAATAGTGTTGGGACTCTATAGCTTTTTATTGACCTCCAAAACGCATTCTTGCTGACTGTCTCCTTTGGTTGAAACTATTCATGTTTTTGGTTAAATTGGTTATTGTTTCAATTGTCACAAAAATGCTATTTAGGGCCTTTATTTTTAGGTCTGGAACTATAGATAAGCCAAAGTGTTAGCATTCTGAAATATAAGAAACAAAGGCAACTTTGTGACATTTCTAGATCAGGCATAGAATGGATTTCATAGTCAGATTTAATTTTAAAATTAAATTTATTTATAATTTACTATAGTACTTATAATATTTAATGTATTACTATAGTATATAAATTAATAATTATTGTAGTAATCATATTCATAGTTATATATTAATATTGTACTTTATAATATTAAATTAATATTTAGATTTATTTTAATTTAATTGTTAACATACTGAGAATTAACTTACTGGCAGCTAAACATAGTGAGAGCGGAAAACATCAAAGGGATGTTTTACAACATAACTTCTGAAAAACATCAGGAGAGATTTATAAAATTGTTGCTCCTGTCCTAGCTATGACAGGTAAAGAAACAAAAAGTAGTACGAACTTCCTTTAAAAAAAAGAGGGTCTCAGAAGTGAAGTTGGGGTTGGGTTTTTTGTTTGGGGTTTTTTTTTTTTTTTCATTAATGACTTGACAGGAAGTTTCCTAGCAGGCATGTTCTTCCATTCACTCATTTTCTTTCAAGTGCAGTACAAAAGCTTGGCTCAGCAAATATAATGGGAAAATGTAATCAGCAATGTGAACCTTGATGAGGAAGTGAAATTATTGTCACACAGTTCTGAATAGCATCTCTTTCTCCATCTTTCTGTGAACAGGACACTGATTATATCATTCGACTAAAGTTAACACTGACATCATCGTATGAGCTGGCCCCTTTCCTGTCCCATCTCTTGTCTTTCAAAGTGCACCCTTGAAAGTTGGATCTGCTGCCGTTACATATGTGCTCCTACAAGAACCTGCCACAATTAATACCAGTATAGCTTTCCCCCCTCAAGTCTGCCTTGCTCACATGAGGAGGAAACCTGCACTGCCTGTAAAGATAGACTTTCAACTTGTACCAACGGGAAAGAACGGTTTACGCTCGGTTTTATGGCCAGCTGGGACACCTATGTTAGACCTAGGGATAGCGTGTTGTTTGGGATTAGGCTTGGTGTTTGAGGCAGCTGGAGGTGGTGAGGAAGGTTTATTGGTGGAAACTATAGAAACAAAGAGCTGACTGACTGCTTCAGAAAGTATTTTTTTTAGGTTTGGTAATGACTGAAGTGCTTAATCTCTGGTTAGAGAGATGGGTAAGTTAGGGTTGTGGTTCGAGAGATGGTTGAAGAAACCCCGGCCCAGAAAGGATGTTTTACAGCTGGATATTGTCAGGTAGAGTGGGATCCTAGGCACCTGGGAATAAATACCTTATGTGTGTTTCTTGGACATGTTGAAATATCTCCAGTGTATAGATAAAGCTGAGTTCAGGGACAACATTTGAGAAAGTAGGGCTGGGAGAGCAAAGTTTGTTATTGGATCCTGTAACATCTGTGAAGATAAAAGGAAAACTGGGATTCTCTGAAAGAAAATGGCTCTCACTGCTTTCTCAAACTAATTCCAGCCCCCAAACTCAAGGTAGCTCTAGCACCATATGGTACCTCAGTTAGCTGCAGAAAGCAAAGTCTAGAAAGGGGGCCTCCTTTGTCATCATGAAATGTCTATAGTAATGCAGCAAGAGAGATCTCCTGTGGCCTGTAAAGATTGTGTTGAATTCAGTCTCTGCTGAGGAAGGGTCAGGGTGGGGTTTTGGCTTAGAAATAGGCTTCAAGCAAGCAGAGCCTGGAAAACAACGTTAACTGTTAGAAACTGTAGTGTCTGCAGAGGGAGAAATGAGAGCCAGTGTTCTCTGCCTTATTTCAGGTACTGTGGAGATGGCTGTACCAAGCATAAGGGTAGGGTTTTGGAGGATCAGTTTGCCTGGTGGATTTGGTTGGGATGAGAGCTAGCTGTTCCTTTTTAACTGTGTGCAGTTAATGTGACTCTGTTTTTGTCTGAGCTTTCGATGTCCTTAAATCTGCAAGAGTTTCTGGAGGGTCCGGATAATATGTGAGAGAACTATAACTGACGTGTCACACCAATCTGCCTCATACATGAAGGTCAACTGTACTTAGTTAACTCTGGAATATTGAGTTTCCTTACCTTAAACAGCTGGACTGAGTTTTCTTGATGTCCATAACTCACTACTATTGTGGATTTTCAAAGTGCAGGGTTGTTTTGTTTTGTTTTTCCCAGAAGGGACATTTCTTGGACTTCACAATTTCACCAACACAAAGAGCCCCCATATATTTGTGGGACGTGGGTAGTAGGAATATTTTTTCACTTGTGGAAGGAGCTATGCAGGTGGCAGACTAATCTGATGAGTCTAGGCCTGTGTAGGAGGTAAGGAAAAGGTTGTCAGTGTATGGCAGCTGACATAATTACTTCATAACAAGGGTAGTTTCCCAATTTGTGCAAGTCATCGCTGATGGTGAGATTTATCATTGGAATGTCTATAGCCAAGACTCTTGGAAGAACATCGAATAGATGTTTTTACTTCCACATCAGATAAACAGCATTTCTGATGTTCAAGTGGGACTCCATGGAAATTTTCAGTCATTTTGAGGATTTTCAGAAATTATTTGAAATAATGTGAATAAAGATGACAAGCAGCCTGGCTAGATGTAATATGGTAGAATCTACCTCTAATTCCAAATTCACTCTCGCTATATGCAATCTGTTCCTTTGAAAAATAAGGGTAGTGGTTAATTATATATGAGACGGCATGAGTAAGGTAACAAACATATTTGCAAAATACATTTTTTCCAGTTCATACAATAAAGCACAAATTAATTTCTGCACAGATTAGAGAGGAGCCTTCCTCTATCAATGGATTTCTTTCAGTTGTAGCAGCTTGTGGGTACCAGCTTTTGTTGTTTGTACCAGCTTTACCTGAAGTCAGGTTCAGTCTTTGCTGATATTAACAGGGAATAGGCTGAGAAGCAATGTCTCTTGTTTCCAGAAAATGCTAATTTAAATATAAAACTGACTTGATATTACTCTGTAAAAGTTATTTTCATGCCATGTTCCTATTAAAAGAAGTGATGCTTGAAATCTTCAGAACGCACTAGTATCTTGCTTAAAACTGCAATTTTAGTCCTACCAAGTGAATGCTCCAACAGTTTTATTATTCTGATTATACCCTCTCTGCATGAGGCTTAGCCATAATTATGGGAAATTAGGGAATGTTACTGCTGTGGAAGCATAATAATAACTTCTGTTAGTATTTTTAGATCTATTTTGAAAATGTAGGTATGAATGATACTTGACTTTCAAATCTCACGTTAATCAGGTCTTTATTTGCTGGGAAATTGCTGGTTGACAGAAGCAGCCAAAACCTTTTTAGTGGTGTAGGCCAATTTGAATGTTCCTACGCAGAGACAACTGGAGGCTTCCAAATTTATTTTTTTTTAGCAGTAGCAAAAAGAGTGTCAGAAGAAGAAAAAGGGAGGGAAGGCTGGGAGCAGGGGAGTGATGTTTGGCATGAAATAAAAAGGAAGCTGAGAGAGGGAAAGGGCATTGCAAGGGGGTTTTAAATGAGAATGAGATAAAGAATTAAAAGGAGAGTCAATTTTGGAGGAAGACAATGCTATCTTTTATTTTTTCTCTCTTACTTTTCTCTCTTTTCATGCAGTCTGCCCTGTGCCTTGAGATCCCCGCAAACCTCTCCAGCCCCTGCAGCTGCCTAGTGCCACCATCATTCCAAGTAGCAGTGACCACCCTTGATTTCTCCTGTTCTCTGCACCTATTTTAAGGGTTGTCTTAGAGGACTGACATTCTTGGTCAGCACTAGTCTGAGTGAAGTGTGTGGATTGTCATATATAGGGGGTCAGATTATGTGGCCTAATGATCTCAATGGCCCTAATGAGAACAAGCATCTCAAGCAGTCAGGGGTCAAAATGATTGAATGTTGGATTCAAGTCATGGATCCCTTCCCTTAAGAGAAAGGCACAGGATGACATGAATATCAATCATCTTCTTTCTGTGAGATTTGTAAGTAAAAAGTTTATGACCTTTTGTTTGTCTAGGATGAAAGAAAATGAGCAGAGGAAAGAAACGTTTTAGCTTTGGAGGAAACAGGATAGTCAGCTTCAAGTTTGATTCAGGTTTCACATCTGGACTACTGTCAAGTTTCTGATAAAGCTGGCCTTGCATAAGCTGGTCACATTGAAACCAACTCTAATTCAGAGAAACCCAGGATATAAATCTCTTTCTGTACAGATACTTTCAATCCCTTATTTAACATAATTTCTTTCAATTACATTGCCCTCTCCCTAAGTGGAGACAGTTATCATAAAAGTGTATTCAGGTGAGTGCAGTGACAGCAGAGCTGGAAGAAATTCCGCAAAAGGTGAAGCAGGTGTGTTTTGAGAATATATTGTCAGAGCTGTGTTCACCTAAATGATGAGCGCAGTTATCTGTACATGTCAGCTGGACTGTTTGATACATGCTAGATGTAAAGTACTTCTATTCTCTCTTGATAAAGATCTGAATCTCTACATCCAAGTTGTTCTCTGAGTGTTCAGAAGGCTAGTAAGAAACTGAAAAGGAACAAGTTTCTTTCAATCTATTAGAGACTAAATATGTGCCTTTTGGAAGAACAGAAGGATGCAAACTTTACTGTGTGCTACCTGAAACCCAATTTATTCACGCCTTCAGCAGAGGTCTGTGCAACTTACACCTGAGCATGTCCTTGCTAGGAAGTTGGCCATCTAACTATGGATCTGTCTTACTTGTTTTCCAGAAAGAGTTGGAAGTTATTTCATTTACTGGCTCAAAAATTTGTGCCACTAGTAATAGGTGAACACATCCTTCATGGAAGGCAGTATTTCTTGAACTAAACAGATTTTTCTGGAAAGCTCTACTTCCAAGGAATCCGTGAACAGTGAGGGGTATTATGTATCTTGGAAATGTTTCAGTTGCCTGCAAGGAGAACTCAGGGCTCTCTTCAGAAAATATACAAGCACTCAGCCTCCAAATTCCTTCTGAGGGTGAAATGAGTGAATTGCCTGCTCTTGTAGAAGGACCACAGCTAGCCTAAGCAAACTATTTCAAGCATTTCTTGAGACTTCTGAAATTTAGTTAATCATTAGATATGCCACGCAAACAGCCCTTAAAATAGTGCTGAGAAGACCACTTCCAGAAAGCTCTTTGGGCAATGTTCTGTTCCAGCTGGAGTCATGGTAAAATTTTCGTTTATTTTAATAGGGGCTTGTTTTTCAGCTCTGCATCTCTGTAGAATACACAGCAACTATTCCATAGAAAATAATTGGGTAACTCAAGCATTGGGACTGGTTTTTTTTTGTTTGTGTTTTTTGGTGTTTTTTTTTTTTTTTTTTTTTTGTTTTTTTTTTTTTTTATTTATTTTTGTTTTAACCATAAGAGAGACTCGTAAGGCCAGAGCTTCTGAGCTGCACTGTGGATCATTCAAGCACTTAATCTTTCTGGTCCACCTCTTGGCACCTCCTTTGGCCTCATGTTTCCATTCTGGAAGCCAATCGGGAGCAACATGTGAGAGGACAGGCACTGCTTCAGGGTATTTTAAGCCCCTTCCAACATGGGCAATAGAAACTACAGCAATTAACATCTAGTACAGTGATCTGACTGAGTGCTCTTCTCTGTTCCCACTCAGGAGCAAGCACATCAGTTCAAGCCAAGCATGGATTAAGTTTCCCAGTGTCGCTTATCCCTAAGATAAGAGAAACACTTCTGCAGTTGGGTGCCAGTTTTATCTTGGCCTCTCGGTGGGCATGGTGTCTGTTGCCTTTCAGCTAGAACTCACAGGGCTGACTCTTTCCTCATTTGAACATAACAATAATGGACCAAAGAGCATTGGGAACTCACATGCAGTAGAAACGGGGTGGGTTGGAACGTGAGAGTTACTTCCGCTTCTGGGACAAAAAGGCATGAGTTCAACGATATGGTAGATCTTTCTGTTTTTCATGAACGTGTAAAAGTACCTCACATGAGCTCGATTTAGAGGTATATTAGGCTGGGTATAAAAGACAGAACAATACTATTGATTTATACTATGACTACATTTGGCACTATGTCATACAGATCGGTTCCTGTCTTTTTAATATTTTTATTCTTTGCTTTGAGAGAAGTATAACAGGTGTTCCGAACACCCTACTGCCATAAAAGATTTCTACTCTGAGACCTGTTCAAAAGGTTATTCAAATTGTGGGCTTTTTATGAAATGAAGCAATGTTTTATTAATATGTTCATTTGAAAGGAAAGGCAAGGTGTAGGGAGGGCAGCAAGCTTTTTCCTCTCTTGTTTCTGGAGTAACAACTTCAAAATAATTGTCTTCACAGAGAACAGTTTATTAGAAAAACATCTGGGATGTTAAACTGTTCATTAGTTTTGCTATAATGATTTCCTAGTGATGAATGCGTCACTACTGTTGCTATCACTGTTTTATTAGCAATCACTTCCTGAAGGTGTTGTTTTCATATGCTTAATCTCAATTAAAATATTATTCATGTGTATGTGCTTCCCGTAGAATCTCCTCTACCCTTAAACAAGGTTACCTCATGGACATAAGGACTCTGCAGACTGCATCAGTAGCTGTCAGAATGGGCAAGAATAAGTCTCAAGGAAAACAAAAAGCCTAAGTACCGATAGCACACGTTTATTCTTTGTCCTACTTAGTGACATCAAAAGCCTTTAGCATTGATAGTATTCCATTTAAGAGTCTCACAGTTGCAGACGACACAACTGATGTCTTTATTTGACTTCCAGGAGACATTCTAGACATGATCACAAAAGCACGCTTTGTCAGAGTTTCACTTCCCTATTCTGCTTCTTAAGGAAATTCCAAGGCTTCTGACATGTAGGATATACACAAGACATATAGTTTTGGATCCAGGCTCATAGATCAGGTATGTTTGAGTAGCATCCTTTCTTCTCTTGGTTTTCCTCTTGACAAAACATTGATGCAATATGCTGCTTTTTCTCAGAAATGTATAGTGCCAATCTATAATATTACTTGATTAACAAAGTCATCTACAATGTTATTTAATTTTATTTGGTGATGCAAAATCTTGTATTAATTTTCTTGTGGTCCCTGCAGGCCCATTTTGGAAGCTCATTTTCTTTAGGTTTGCTCGCTGGTGATCGTGTTGTTGCAAGAACAATGAGTGTATTCAAGACTAATATACTATTTTTAAATCGGGGATGATTTATTCTATTAATGGTTTCAGGCAAGCCAATAACAACAATAAGCCTCAGTGGACAGACTGTTATGTAAATACAGGAAAAGCTAAACTTTACTGCATTTTCCTATAAAGGCAATGTTTACTGACAAATTGGATGCCTTTATTTAAATTATAAAGTGTATGGATTGTAAATGAACATAATATTTTTGAGCAAGTCCTGCATGAAACGGTGACCTATGTTGTAGCTAAACATTTTAACGTACTAAGTACCATATAAGTTCCTGTTTCTATCATGAAGCTTTCCCCTGAGCACAGCAAGTGCTTGGGGAAGTTGTAGCCAACTCCACGTATGAACTGTGTATTTCAAAGCTGCTTTTTCAGAAATGTTGTTCTTTTATTATACAGTTCAATAACTCAGAGTTTCCAACTCATTAGAACAGTTGCTTCATTTCAAACTTTCTCCTACTCGTTTGAATGTCCGCCACGTCTCTGTATACGGTAGAGATGACCAGTTTCAAGTTTGAAGTGGTCTTTTGAGTGGTTATGCTCCCTCTCAAAGAAAGTTACAGGGTAAACTCAGGAGTGAGAAGGGAGAGCCAGGGAGGTATTTTAAGAGAATAATTGCTCTGCATTGGTATCGGCTTACAGGGGGGTCTGAGAATTGTCAGGTGTTCATGACACTGTGCTGAAAATCCATGGTGCCATTTACCAAGCAAGTTGAGAGCAAGAATAAAGTTTTCTTTCTATAGTGATACTCATTGATATGATGAGAAAGGTAGTGTGCGTGTGCTCTCCTGCTGTGCCAACCAGTTCTGCTTTGACAGCAGTGGGCATCTCCTGGTGCTCCATGTCAGCAGGGACAACCAAAATGTTAGTCATCTTTTGTGAGAAACAGCAAAATAAGTGGGATCTAGTCACAGAAAATACTTGCAGAGTGGTCAGCCTAGTATAAACAACATTTGGGGACAGCTGTAAGTCAGTGCCGAACTAAATTTCATTTGAGAAGTGAACACTATGAAATCAGAGAAATTTGTGTGCATTTGTTTCATTTGTAGTTTTCAAAGATTCAGCATGCACCCAGCTGTTTCTGCCACCACTTGTTAAATGTTACCCAGTCTGAGCTGAGACAGAGCAATTTGACAAGTCTTGAGATTTAGAAAATGAGATTAATTTGGTTTCGGTTTTCACTATACAAAACCTAACACCCTTTGTTTTTAAGATTAAGTAATTCTGATAATAAAGAAAAATAAAGAAGTTTCCCTGGCATATGTTTATCTCTGACAGATTCTCCATATTACTCACATATTGTAATATATATATTTATTTTCTTCACCAAATATAACTAAGCCAATACTTCTTGGAAAAATTAGCCTTCCACTAAGAAGACTTTTGTCTACTTACGGGAAGGAGCTAGGCTTGAAAGATTATGTTTTCCAGAACCAAACAAGGTAAAAAGTGCTTGATCTGTCCAGATGTTTCCTCTAGGGACATGCCCTTCTCTGGGATCTCAACATGTTTGGTGAGTCATTAAGTTGTCTCTTTCAGTGTTCATACCTTTGTTAAACAATTAAAGGTTTCCTTTTTGGTGAGAGCTGAGCAACTGGAATGTACAGAGGAGAGTTATCTTTTGAAGTCAGGATAAGTGTTCATTCTCATAAGGTTATTAATGAGATGTTTCCTCATGGGAAGTATTAGCAGTTTAGCATTTCCTTAGTTGAGGGACTCGCTATCTGTGCTTCTGACATTTCTTTCAGGAGCTCAAACCACTTCTCAGGTGTTAGATTTTGTGTCTAGCATTAAGCCTTTAGGTCTTTCTCTGTTCCTCTTCTCTCAACTTTTACAGCTAAAATGCATATAAACCTTACAAGCTTTAGCCCAGAAATTAATATTATATTGGGTTTTTCCCTTAATCTGCTTTAACTCCTCTTCTACCCTTCCCTTCAGAGCAGTTTCCCAGAGAAACAGGATTTCTCCATTCCTTAGGTGGTCTCTACAGGCTTCTTCCTTCCATTATGTAGGTCCAAATGGTCAAAAAGCTGTCTATGTCCTACCTGAGCTGGCCAGGTAGCAGAGCAGCCAAAATATTTGGGTGATCTTGAGACTGGTGCTTTGTTTCCATATTGCTCCTTTAGGTAGTTTGCCCTAAGCCCATTATTCATGTTGCAAAACTTGTATCTGTATGGCAGGCAATGCTGGGGCATTTCTAGGAAATGTGTAGGAATGATCCTGAACTCTTTTCTTTGATGTCAGTCAAATAACATCACTTTAACAGTAGATGAGGTAAATAGAGGCCAAAGAAGACCACCTGATGTAATTATACAAAATCTTTTGGGGAACATTGAATTGCCCTAGAGCTAGCCCCAAGTCCTATAACATGAACATGACTGTCACCTTCAGCTAGGCTTTGGTAGTTCTTGTATCTGTGTACAATCGTCTGCAGCATTAACTGTGAACCAGTGCAGTGCCTGGCAAAAAACTTGGATTTCATTATGGGATAATTTTGAGGGTGGAGTGTCCACCTACCATCTCGAAATAACACTTCGATATGGCAGAAAATGCCAGTGTTGCTGTTTCAGGAACGGAATCTTACCTTGGTACGTGATGGCAGTGAAAACATGGCACCAGGACAGTACCACTCTCCCACCAAGCTTTAATAAATGGTAATCCCTTCTACATGGCAAGCAATCCTCCCGTATTCTTCCCCGTGCTCTATGGTAGGGAGTGAGCCGTAAGGCTGAAAGCCTCTGTAGAGTCTCTCTGCAAATACAAGCTAAGGAGTAACATGATTGCAACACTGGTAAGGATTATGTTATGAATGGGGAAAGAAGGGATATTTTGTCAGCCAGTAAGCACTGGCAAAGAGGGAGAGAAGTCAGTTCAAGGGTTCCCGTGCGCATCCATCTAACTGGGCTCCCGGGAACAGCGAGAGCAAAAAGCACGCATGGATGGCTGGAAGCAGGATCAGACAGTTCATTTTACTCTTTAGAGGAAGCTGGGCCATGGTAAGCCTAGCTGGATGCTTCCATTGCACTGTACAGCTGTATTTTTGGGTTCGGTAATGGCAGGGGTGTTCAGTGGTGAGAACATACTGATTTTTGGACATAAAAAGAGAAATTAGTGGCTGCAAGTGGGGATTGGACGAGCTGAAGCAGGCTGTAACCCTTTTTTTTTT